>VZSZ01001063.1:191384-193884 GCA_013398815.1 Ibidorhyncha struthersii
TAAATAAAATTAGCAGACTTACCTAGCTGTTAAGAGGTAGAGAAGGGGTTTTAACCTCCACCCAGCACCGCAGACACTGGCTAAGAGCTCCTGGGCACCCACAGCCAGTTTCATACCTGCTTTTCACAGCTGGACCTGGTGAACTGTGTAACGTGAACACCTGCAAACCCCAACGGCAACGAGCAGGCTGAGCCCTCATGCACCAGGCAGGGGCTACAGCCCGGGCTGCACCAAACTTCATGCCCAGGTATTTAAACCCTATAGATATACATTTATATATGCATTATATATATAAAAATTGTATATTAACAACACCACTACTCAAAAAAAAAAAAAAAGACTCAGAGCAAAACCAAAAGAAACACACGCCTGCAGCCCAAACCGTGCTCACATACTACCTTCCAAGCTCGTTTCTGAAATTTAACCAACCTGCGTCCTTCTGCAGGTGGCTGTGAGCAGGTTAATCAGTATTGCTCGGGGAAACCCTCCAGCATGACCCATCCCGTGGTGGGATGATCACACCTACGTGGTGCCCGCTCAGGGAAATGTCCCCTCCATTACAGTATTGGCCAACAATCACGGAATTGAAGGTTCCTCTTATCCAAATTAGAGTGGTGCCAGCCCCTCTGCCGGTCACTCCTTCAGCTGTCAGAAGTGCTAATGCTAACGCTTTGGATGTCACTGGAAGTGACACTTCTGGCTGCTTCAAAGGAGCAGATAATTAACTTAATTCTTTAAGCTTACGGTGGAAAGCCATTCCCATAAAGTTGAGAAAGCAAAATTATTTTTTTTAGTATCAGGCACTTCTCTCCTTTAAACAGCACCTGTTGTATTCAGTGGGACCCATCATTAGTCTCCTGGAAATATCAAGGATGGTTTTGATCTCTCACAGCATTTACACCTCCGCTCTGCCATGAGCTTCAATGAGGTTTTTTTCCTGCTGACACCAGTGGAACTGAGGAAAGAAGCAGCCCCCACATTTCTTCTGGGGATTTCAGCCATAACACAAACCAGTGGTAGCTGCTTTTCCAACCAGTAGGGAGCAATGATTTCCTAATTAGAAAAAATCCTGGACTTTTTATTGCAAATGTGTATCTAAGAAGTCAAAACGTACAAATTAATATCACAGATATCAAAATACTGGACACAGAGGCATTGTTATTATACTTAAGGCTGTACCAATGTTTCTCTTTCAGTGGTTTATAACTTGGCTTAAAATTTTGTTCCTGGCTGAAAACTGGCACAAAATTTGAAAATTTGAGAAAAACCAGTAGGCAACTATAAAACTATAAAAAGTAGGGAAATATTAAACATCCTTTTTACCTTAAAGATAATATTTTTATTTGGAAGATGAAAGGAATTTTTAAAAGTTGTGGTATTCCAGCCAATGCTCTTTTGTGGGGAAAAAATGTTCTTCTTTTGCCCTGTCTTCCCACAAGATTGCTAAAAAACTCAACAAGTTTTTAGCAGAAGATTTTGAAGACAAAAGAGAAGGTTGAGCCCGGTTTTCAAAATGGTGTGCCTTACTTTCTTGCTTATAGCAAAAGCAGCAGCATAAATACATATGTGCCCAAATAATTATTTTTACATATTATTCATGCAACTACATGTTGATCCACACCACACAATGCTACAGAAAAGCTTTTTGGAGTGATGTTAACCAAAGCTACAGAAACAAATAGAAAAAGGACTAAAACACAGACTGGAACTAACAGAAGTTAAATCATATGGGAGTAATGTAATTTTTTTCTTTTTCTAGATAAGGCAAGGCAAAAATTAGGTCTACTCTACCTAGATTTCAGTAAAACACTTGCTGCAATGATACACTGAAATTATTAGCTAAGATGATAAAAATGGAGGTTTGCGCAAAAAGACTTTTTGGATAGGTAGGGCATTGGCTAGGAGGAGATGGCTATGAAAGGAGAAATATCACATTGCAGGTGGTAGCAGTGAATCTGGCAGGAAGAGCCAGAATCAGGCTATAACAGATAAGAAAAAGGAGAGCATCATCACCGTTTGAGAAGAAGATGAGAATATCATTCGGAGAGAATCGGGTGACTTTGAGAAGTGAAATGGTGGGACTGGAATGAAATGGCATGTGCCTGGGGAAGAAACCAAGAAAACCTGTCCAAAAGCTAAAGCTCCAGAGCTGGAAACACGAGAGGAGGCAGGTCTCCTCCTTTGCTTGATCATACCAACCCTTATTAATGGAATAATTTTATCACCATCTTGGGTGACTCAGAAGTGATGTTTCCTGACAGGAGGAATTCACTTCACCGCACCTGGCATTGGCAAGAAATGTGTCAAATAAAGCTAGGCACAGTTCTGGTCATTATGGTTCAAAAAGCATGAGCTGAAGCTGGAGCATGAGGAAGGACTGCCAAAATTACCAGTGAAGCGAGAACCAAGGAAGGGAGACTAAGACATCCTGATTCAGCTCAGCAAAACTAAGGTTAAGAGTGTACATGTACCCTCCACTAACAGTTCAGAAGGGTAAGCA
>VZSZ01001063.1:198884-292923 GCA_013398815.1 Ibidorhyncha struthersii
TTTTCATGTGTAATCCCAAACTGACATACAAGGGCTAGGGGCAAAATACCGTCAGAGGAAAAAGGACCCCATATACTCCCACTACAGCAGACCCAGCACCTTTTAAATAGACATGCACAATAATATCGTTGGCAAAATTAATATAACCTGACTACTACTTTTATGGCATTTTGGGGATGGTGAAATTACTTTGGTCCATTTTACCATACCACAGAAAATCATAAGCGGTATTACAGGAGGCTGAAAATCTCCATATTTATGAATGAGGGATGGATGATTAAGATAAAAGCATCCCTGCTATTGATCACAGGCCGCTCTCATCTATTAAAATAATAAAACTACATAATGCTGCAGCACTTAAAACTCAGCACTTGAAGAAGGTGACCGAATGCAAACGCTGTTGGTCGTGTCTCCCCGTGTGGCCGACTGCTCCAGCCGCTATCCACCCTCGGTGCCAAAACCTGCCAGAAAGCACAGCTGCCAGTACTCAACACAGACCTGGTTTAGCCCAAATCACAACGCGGCTGTCCTTGCTGTTGCCTACTGAAACTCAGTGCTGGGCTCAGGGGCGCTCAGCAGGTCTTCACCACACCAAACCCTGTGTATAGCTTCCTTCACTGGGGTGGCTCAATGCCATAATCACCTGGATTTCCATGGGGACGGATTTTTTGGTACAGCAAAACTATGTTCTGCAAGACATTTCCTTCAGCAGGATGCCCCAAAGAGGTATTTAGGGCCATGATCTTCTTTGGTACTAAACACCTCCAGTCCCACACAGGACATACTTGCCACCTACCAGTCCTGGTTTCATAAACTTTCCAAGCCTCTCTTACCCTCTTTTGCAGCATCAACGAGGGATAAACACCATAGGCCAATGGCATCAAGAGGTCCCACTGATGTGTTCCAGCACTGGGCTCAGAAACAGCTGGTGGGTTTGTGCACGGAGCTGTTAGCACCACCAAAACCTACGAGTGACCAGAAACTGGTCTACCAAAGCACCGTTTGCGAACTATCAAAATATAGTCCTGTATAAAATATTTTTATTACATATATTATTCTGGTTTTCTTCAGGAAAAAAAACCAAACCAAAACAAAACAAAACAAAACTTTTTTTCCAGGTGAAAATCATGGGGGTTTTTAAGGCAAAAAGTGTGTCTTTTTGCTTGGCAGAGGGTGGAATATCCCAGCCACGCTGCAAAACCACTGCGTGCTGGCCTGATACTAGCCTGGATCCAATTAGAAACACTTCTCAGTTTTAACCCAGGTGGAATTGCATGATTAAAACAGCAAAAGCCTGTACTTGAGAGGAAATGGAGAAAGTTGTTCTTGCTGAAGAAAGGAATAAAGGTCTGTTCAGTGCTCCACAAAAATCTCACACAAAGCTGGCGAGCCGAGCACAACTCTCCAACTGAAGATGAAAACCAATTTTGTGCTCGATGGTTAGTACCAGGTACTGAGGACTCATTTGTCCCTCCAGGAAGGGAGGAAGCACACTGGTTTTCCATCAGGGAGAAAGCCAGCTTCTCCAGACCATGATGGACACCACCCGTACTAAACTGCTCCACCTAAGGACCTCTCCTTCTCAATGCTTGCCCGTACCCAAACCAACCTTGTAAGAGAAGCTCACCACTTCAACATGGTTCCTTCCAAAAACTCGGCCAGGTTGCACCAGTTTGAATAAGGGAAATACCAGTCGCCCTGCATCACACCAAAAAGTATGCGGCCACGGACACTGTAGAAGACCCAAGCTCAGGAGCAGCAGACACAGACATTGTTTTGTGTGTGTATGTACAGCACCGACAGCCCCAGAGCCTCGTGCAGATCCCTGGGGACTCTGATAGTGCCAACAAAGACATGGCAATGACATGCTTCAACAGGTGCCCAAATCCTGCCAGACTTAAATGATTTCAACAGAGATGCTTTCATGAACTGCGGTGAAAAGCCTAAAACTCCATCCTGGATATCATTTCATCTGGATAAAAAAAAATAGGTATACATATGCAAGCCTAATTGCATTGAAAATTTCCTTTAAATTATTTTGAAAACCACAAGACAAATAAATTGCATGCATCTCCATGTGTATACAAAACACCTACAAAACCAAGGTGCACTGCTCTAGAACCTGTCTGTCTTTTGCTTCCAAGACACAAAGATGCTTTCAAGAATGTTCGCAAATGTAAGCTTCCTTTATTTCATGAAAATTATGATTCTAAAAACCATGGAACACCTGAAGCAACAGCACTGAGAGAGAGCACAAGTGAGGTGACTTTTGTGATAATATTAAAGGTGTTCACAAAACAATATGCTCTATTCCACCCCCTGGTTCCTAGCTCCTATTTCTCACGTGTAGTATCTAAGAAGAAAAATATTTGGATTTTTCTGCATCAGAATCCTACCACGTCCATGACCAAGACTGTCATGTAGTTACAGGGTTCAATTTGTAGAAACTGAATTAGCAGATGGCTACAGGAGGACATTATTACATAGCATAAACTACAAACTGAACCAGGTTTTTATGGCTTAACAACTAAGGGATGCAGATAGCTTCTTTTTAATTACTTGCTGCAAACTTTTTGAACTCTTTTCTGGCTGCCTTTTCCAGGCCCTATTCAGAAGCAGATATACCAAAATACTCTACCATGTGTCTGACCCAAACACGAGGAGGACAGGACCCTTCACAAAAGAAAAGAAAAAGGAAAGGAAAAGACAAAAAGAAAAATAAAAGCCTACCCTCAGAAGATATGCAGACCCATATTAGAAATGGAGGAGGCTGAGATAGTTTGGATAAATGCCCAAACTTCTGAGAGTTTAATCAAAACTAAACCAACCAATCCTCTTCCCCTTTTGAGATTTGCCCAGCAACAATTACGATCAGTTTTAAAAACCACAAGTACTTAATAAAAACTAGAATATTATAAATCTTCTGCCACATGAAGCTAATAAAAATAAATAATAATAATAAATTTTAATGTTCAAGGCACCCAGGCCCAAAAGCACTAACCTGTATTTGTGCCTCAAGTCAATGATATTAATAGTTCTAGAAATATTTGAATAAATGTAGTTTTTGCAAAAGGGTAGTTTTTCTACATACTTGCCAGGTTTTAGACTGATTATATTGACTGCACTAGGACTTGTAATGAGATTGTTTAAGACATTATTCCATTTACATGTTCATCTGACATTATTAAATTTCTATTTGTTTCTATCACGGAGAATTTAGAAATATGTTCCAGAGAGCATATTCTTGGCCATATGGGCCATCATCATCATTCTTTCTAGTTCCATATTAAAGTTAACAACGTCGATGCTGGTTTGCACCGACAGTTCAGCCTGGGATGTCTACAGCCGAACAGCCCCAGATATCTCTTTTGGACCACAAAAAGTCATTTATTTTGCTAGCCCTGGAAGTGATACTTTTTTGTTTCTCACTGCCTCATCCCATCTGCTTTACATGTTCATTTAAATGCAGACTATCCCGTAACACTGTGGTTGGTACCATCCCAAACCCAGTGGGTGAATAACATTTCTACATCACCTACGCGCTACAGAAAAAATTAATTTTTAAGGGAAAGTGTTTGGTTTAGCTGGCCTGGTTCTAGCGGGAAGAGCAGAGGTACAACATCAGTCATCGCTTTAAAAAGTTTGGAGATGATGTTTGACTGCAATGTGATTTCAGTGCCCTGATCCCACAGGCAGCAGATTATCCCTGAGCCCCAAATCTGAGCTCTTTTCCTACTTCTACGCAAGAAAAATTCCCATATAAATCTTCCAGTGTTTTTGGCCGGTGGTAGGAATAAGTAAAAGCTAAGCAAAGATATTTTAATTGCTCCAGTTAATAAAAATAATGCACTATCGAGTGAGTGGTGTGTATTAATGTTCAGGAAATGCACTATTGTGCTTTCCATCCTCAGGGGCTGGGTCATGGCACCCTAGCGAAAGTGGCAGATAGCGTGTTTTCACTTAGCATCGTTCATTTGTGAAAACAAAAATTGAAAGCAGACACACACACACACAAAAATCCTATTTTGGGAATATGTTGGAGCATTTCTAGAAATCACCGAAACTGTTTTCATAATCCTTCCACTTGTACAGCCAAATGCCTTAATTACCATGAGACCAACTAGTTACATTGGGCTCAAAAAGAGCCATAAAAACATTTTAGAGTGGCTTAAAATAACTTTTCCTCCTCCTAAAAATAGAACAATGTACAGAGAAAACACTTCGACCCCTTTTCAAGGCGACTGAGAAGCGTGAGGCCAGCCCCAGGGGGGAGGCAGGGATCCCCCAGCCCCAGCACCACGGCATTCTCCACTGCTGCTCTCCCAGGCCAGGATGCTTTCCCAAAAGCATGATGCTCTGCTGTATCAAAACCCATTTCTAGACTGTACTGAGTCTGACCAGCCTTGAGTCTTGAGCCAGAATGATTTTTTTGGGAGGAAATTCCACATTTGGGAGGGAAAGGATGAAGCATTTAAAAAGGTCAGCTTGCCAGCAAAAAAAAAAGGCAGTTATAGGAATAAAGGGGAGGAAAACATTTCCTGGGTCACTGAGTTTTGTCCAGCGCTACCAGAAGGAACTAATTCATATATGGTCTTTCACAAACTGACCCAGCTCTTGCAACAGGGAGAAACATCAGGATCCACCTCAAAAACAGAGCACGAGCCCTCACGACGGCCGGCGGTGCCTCTGTGGCTCCCGTCCCCCGCTGCTGCAACCTTTGCAAAGGTGCAAAGAGCAATATAACGTTGCCAAAATGAGTGCTTAACCCAGAAGTCACACTCTTTCTTTTTTTTTTTCTTTTTTTTTTTTTTCAAAGCACCTGCTGCTGAAGAGGCCTCTCCACAGCACCGTGTCAGTAGTTCAAAAAGCAGAGGGAAGACCTAGGAGAAAAAACCAACTCTCCTGTCTGATGGGACGAGCCTTTGGGTCAAGGACCCAGAGGCTGGCACTGTGAAAGGAGGCTTGGGTCCTCTCCGGCAAAAAGACAGGCTTCACCACAGCCTCCACGCTGATGGCTTATTGAAATTTGGCGAGTCCCTCAACTTCCCTGCCTCAGTTTTCCAGTCCGCAGTGTGAACATTATTATTTACCCATCCTTGTAAAGGGCTTCATCATCTGTAGATGTACAGACCCACTGGGACAGTCCTGACACTAATTTCTGCTTCATATCAGATTATGCGATCATTATTAACCTTCCAGCTTTCAGTACTGGAGGGTCAAATCCATCTCAGCTGAGCCGATGAAGCTCTACTGACTTCACTT
Organism: Ibidorhyncha struthersii; assembly: GCA_013398815.1. Lineage (NCBI taxonomy): Eukaryota > Metazoa > Chordata > Aves > Charadriiformes > Charadriidae > Ibidorhyncha > Ibidorhyncha struthersii. Next base: position 204,147 of record VZSZ01001063.1, read on the forward strand.
AAGTCGCAACCACTCACTCCAGGACTGGATTTAGTCCTGGGCATTTTTCAATTTAAAATACACTGGCAAGGCAAAGCCACCACTGTTCCTTCCAGGGGTGGTCTGATTTCATTTACAAGTATTTGTGCTGGCAAGTCCCACGTAATGTTCCGATGCAATTGTGTCTGAGTATTAAATATAATGGGTTAGATGTTATGAATAGGAAAATGAGATAACTTGGTAAAGGAGGTTTGACAGCAAGAGTGAAAGAATGAAGATTCAACTTAAGCTGCTGAAAGCCTAACAAGATAAAGACAGGCAGGGGAGAGTTCCCTTAAATGTGATGAAAATAAGGCCTGAAGGGGTGGAATGATAGAGAGGCTGAGGAGTACATGCTTCAAGACAGAAGATGAATGTGCCCAACATGACAGTAACATGTAGCTAAATTAATCAAAGTACCCACAGCACTAAATAGAACCAAAATATAGAGATTTATGTAGAAATCCCAGAACAGCAGATGTGAGACACACAGAAGGGTGCATCTTTTCTATCTAAATTAATTTTCCATGTTTTTGGTCACTGGTTTTTATCATTCTGTGTCACCACAAACATTATAAATCTCCCTTTTACATTTTAAAGGTTTGCTGCCCACTTCAGCGTTGAACCCACAGTTCCCACAGCACACGCTATTACGTCTCCCCATTAAAGACATCACAGCATATGCCATATATCCTGCAGCTAAATTACCAAGAAAAGTTTCCTAAAAATCACAGTGGCTCACAACCGTGTGACAAAAACAAACTGTTACAACCACTAATATTTCACCTTGGAAGTATAATTTTAAGTTAATTCCCTTTCCATGATTCACGCTGGATTTACAGCTTTTGTCGAGCGCTGTGTTTTCACCGGGCAGACGCAGCCCGGCTCACAGCCACTCTGCTCACCCTCCGCTGCCTCCCCACACCGCTGTGGTGCCTCTGGCTTCTCCAGGGACTTCTCCGGAGGCTCCTCTGCTCCCGCAGCCTTGGCAGAGGTTGGGAACTTGACTTCTAGACCCTCTTGACTGCCAAAGGGCAGGCAGTAAATACGGGGTCGTTGCCCCCCTGACTTGGGTTTTAATCAGTGGCTGCCTGTCTGGCTCGGAAGGTAAACCTCCAGTCAAGGCAGCTGCTAGAGATTAAGTTCAGATCAGCCCCCGGTCTTGCTTACATTCAGAGTGCAAATTTCAGTGTAATTTGAGTTTGGAGCAGAATTTGGCCCCAATGATTCAAACGAGCACCCCAAGCCTGCACTGCAAGCCCAGTGAAGGGAAAGCCAAGCAACCCTCTTAGGATAGACGACTCCCTCCATAACCAGGAGCCGTATGAACTTGGTGCATTTGTCATCACATCCCGGATACGTGCTGGATGCCAAATTGTTACCCCTCATCCTGCCCTTAAGCATCCCCTTCCCTTTCAAATCTGCAGGGGTAGGGGGCCCATGATTTATCTAGGGAAAGCCAGGGGCTGGGGAGGGTGATGTCCCGGTGCATTCCGTATCCCCAGAGAGTGGCTGAGCAGCAGCGAGGCTCGGAGCAGAGGGGCTCAGAGCAGAGGGGCTCCCGTGGTCCACAGCCCAGCTGCTGCTCCCAGACGGGCAGCACCTTCCCAGGCTTTGTCTGACATGCGAGGGGCTTAGACCGGTTTTGTTCCGAGAGCGGGGGCTGCTCTCCTCCTCCCCACCCTGCACCAACCCCAGCCCTCTCAATGGAAGGTGACAGGGATTAGAGGTTTGAATTCCTTGCTTTATTTTTTACTTTTTTTTTTTTTAAAAAGAACTTTTGGATGCCAACACGACTTTTTTGTCTGCGAAAGATTAGGCAAACAAATGTGAAGGGTGACAGAGAGGAGGACTCAGCCCTACTATCCAGAGGCAAATTTCTGGGGGGACCAACTTTCACCTCACTCTGCTGTTATGAGTAGATTGATCTTTTTTGTGTGTGTCTTGGCTCAGAGAAGTCAGTTAGGTAATGCAAAGTGGGGAGCAAACTCAGTCAAAATAGCACCAAGCCACCAACACACGCTTCATTTGCTTATAGGTAGGTTTACAAGATGCAAAGAGAGTGAGAAAGAAGGGCATTGCCTGGCACTAACACTCCCTCTATTGGAAAAAGAGTATTTTCCTAGGAATGTGCATTATATTCCCTAGAACAATGCAAAATAAAGTGATCAGCACACAAACAAAAAGGCTCTTAATTTGCTGGAAAAGGGGCTGGGCAACCGAGGCATTATTTTCCACTTCATAGGGAGCAAGGAAAAGTAGTACACAACAGAAGGAAACCATTCTTTAAAAGCCACCATGCTACATAAAATTTAGACTTGCAAAGAACAGGGGCCATTACACAAAAAATTCAATTTATTTACAGTCCACTGCATGATCTCCGTTCTCCTGTGGTTATGCCCTGGCATGGCACCCAGCAGCTCCCCAGACAACTAGCACAGGTAGCTCCTGCTGCTACCAAATACATCGTTTTCTAAACGGAGAGGCTCCTTTAACCTTCTGCTGCCCCTAACAGAAAACAAGGCTATGATGACACAGCACAAACGTGTTCTCCATCTGACACCATTTCTATGTAATACGTGAAATGAGCCAGAAAGAGCTGTCAAAGATTTAAATCCCATAGGAAGGAGCAAAAGTAAGAATGAGGTTTCTATGCTTCTTCCCTTCCTCTGTCCTTTTTTTCCTTTAAGTAAATGGGGAATAGGGTTTTCCCTGGCAGGGCGTTGTGGCAGGACCATACACAGAAGCTCCTGGCAACGAGACTGGGACCAAGGAGTGTAGCCTAACCTCAGCTCCAGCCTCCCTCACAAACAAGGATTTTACCTCTAAAAAATACAGGAGATCTAATCACAGAATCATAGAATCATAGACTGGTTTAGGTTAGAAGGGACCTTAAAAATCATCCAGTTCCAACCCCCCTGCCATGGGCAGGGACACCTCCCACTAGACCAGGTTGCTCAAAGCCCCGTCCAACCTGACAAATATTGTTCCATCTATACAAAATGGATGGAGACACACATATTGCTGGTGTAAATCAGCAATATTCCCCAGAATTCAACAGAAAGGAGGATTTATGCCTGCTGCAGATTTATTGTCTGTAGCAAGATGATGAGGGCAAGACGATGAGGGCAAGACAGCCGGGACCTCAGTGTACTCCCCAAATAGATTAGCATCACTTTTTTTTCACCAGCCAGCTCCAAAGACAAATCTTGGTTGAGGATACAGCATCTGGCCCTGCTAAAGTGAAGGCTCCCAAAGCTGGGAACTGACTTGTTTCAGACATTTATCTCACAGATACTTAAGACGAACTTTTCAAGCAGCCTGGATCTAGCCGAGGAGGGCACTCTCCCTTCCACCTTGCTCTCCCCCGAATTTTGGAGCACATTTAAAGCAATCTGCCAGGAGAGGTGGAATTAGCAGGTAACTTCAAGAGCCAGAAGTATAGTCTCAAAACTTGCAGCTAAATGCAAAACACTTCAAGTCTGGTCACACTCTGCATCACTAGCGGCATTGGGAAGGCTTCAGGATGCATTCCCACCTCTGGATGTGGACAGCTGTAAAAGCCAACCCATAGCATTTAACATGAGTTTAACAGGTTTAAGCCTGTTTCCTCACATTAAGTATGGATGCATACACTGGAAGAACAAGAGATTAGCACATAGTGCTCACTGAAGGAGAGACATCCGCAAAGCAGGAGTATTAAGTGGGGATTTAGTAACTATTAGGTCCACCCAAAAAAACAGTCCATTACAGTTTTTTCCAGTATGGACCATGACAATCTCAGGCCCTCTTTGTATGACACCCATAATGGAGATGAGGGATGGAGGAACCTGATTACGGGGAGAATGTTCAAAACCTGAAGGAAATTTAAGCAAAAAAGCAATGAAAAATAAAAATGGTAATATAGAATTTGATTTGCAAACAAAGGGTACAAAACAAGAACTGTGTTGAAGGTAGGGCTCCAAACTCTTTGGAGGGTCTTTGCAAATATTTTTTTACACGTATGTTAAAAATCAAGGTGTATCACAAAACATGTGAAGGATATTAGAGCTTTTTAAAGATAATTGATTTTCTTTTGAATGACTGAACATTTTAAAAATGTCTGAAGAAACTTCCTTTGCTTCTATCGAGAAAAAAATATGATCTTGAAGGACTGTTGCCACAACATTGCCATTTTTCAGTTATTTCTGCAGACAATTTTCAAATGCCTCTGTGCTGAGAAACACCATGATTAACCCAGGTATGGCCATATGCAAGCAGGAGATGGCCATGAGAAGGAGAGCTGCCTGGATCTCGCAAACAGGACCAGATAAAACCCTAGAGAAAATCTGGGCAAACTCTTGTACAGGAGAGCAGGCCAGCTGAACTCAAGTAGAGCTCTTCTCCCTAAAATCTACAGATTGCAATTTAAAATTTAATGTTATATTACCTTCTTCTTTAGCAATATAGTGATTTGTACCTCAATTCCCTTTAAGCCCCTCACAGAGCCTTGCTCTGCTCAGCCTTTGAGATGTGACAGCAACACACGACAAGGCAGAAAAGATGAAAGTTAAATTGATCACACTTTTTTTTTTATTATTTTGGTGAAAATATATATATTCTTTCACTCCAGGCCTCACATAAAGCAGCACTGCTACTATTGGGTTTTTCTGAGACTCCAAAATAAATACATATCCAGAAGACTTATTCTCATATTTCCAGCTACAGCAGAGGCATCCAGGGTTTTGCTGCTTCTACCTTGGATGTACTTGCCTGTGTTGATTCAGAAGCAGACTAACATATAGGACCTTAAATTCTGTATGACTCTGTGTAATGTAATGAACACCAACAGACTTTAAATTTCCTGTATCTCATGGGTGCATTTTATTGCATTATATGGCAAAAATCCAAGAAAAAATTTGCAGGGAGGAAAAAAAAATTTAAAAAAAATGAAAAATACATTGCTACTGAATTTTCCAACAATATCACAGGAATGTGATCTCCCCTTAATATACATACTGATGATCTATTTGGAATTTTTATCCGCAGTTATGAAGAAAAAGAAAATGTTATTCCCTCAGAGGCCAATTTTCATCTTGCTCTGGAATTCTCATTTAAACATCTCAGAGAACACTTTGCCTTCTCTAGATATTAACTACTATTTGTCTCTGGCTCGAGGCTTATGTCTGTTACTGTATGAGCTACATGGAAACAAATTCCTAATCATATTTCTGACAAGAGTCCTCACAATCTAGTTGGCTGCCATCATCCCATTTCCAGTATTTCACTAGTAAAAATGTAGGAAAGGTTTAGTCTCCTCTTACCCAGCATGTGTAACTCCCATTAACGGGAGTTACCATATGTGTGCAGATCAAGAGAATATATTGTTTAAGGAGGTGAACCGCACGGCAAGCGCTGCTGCCACGGCTCGCTTTCAGCTTCCAAGATGTAGATATATGGTGGAGAGTTTGCAATAATTGAAGCAAATGCCTGGATCCTCGTCTCACGCTGATATCCTTCAGGATAAGCGGGGCCGAAGTCAGGCTGAGGATCCAGGGGCATTGCACAAGTGAGGCAAAGGACTGGAGAGCATTGGCCGGTTTTACAAAATGAATGGCTTTGACGCTAATAACCACGATTCAGAAATCCTCAGAGCCTTTCGCTGCTGTGAAGAGCAGCACTACCACTGATGAAAGCTTTATCCCATTTGTTCCTACTTAACACGGCACCTAAGCACGCCTGTGTTTCAAGTTTGGTTTTCCGTTGCCTTGCACCCAGCGTAGGCAATTACGTCTGTGCACGTTGGATGTCATCCGGATCTGGCAGCGGTTAACATACGTGCCTCTGCCCTGCGGGCTTACGTGCAAATGGCCACAGTCAAGTTCATATTTATATTGAATTAGAAATTACAAATGTCCAAGAGCAAGCCACAGCAATTGTCTCAATTATTTTGCCAATTCCTTTTACCTACATTTTCATAAATCCCCTCAAGATGTTATTAGATACAGAACTATCTCAGATTAGTGGCATACTGCAGGTGACAAATTAGACAATAGGCAAAGTTACCAGCAAATGGTAACTGGGTCTTGGGTGCAGAAAAAATCATCACCAGCAATAGTCATTGAAAGTTACTAATTACCCATATGTATGTATACAGAAAGTAAGCACCCTCAGATTAGGAAATAAGAGAGGTAACCCTCTCCATGGGAGGAGTTACTTGTCATGGGTATTCCTGGAAATGCACACATCTCACATCTCCTAGGCACGCTGGGACCCAAGGAATGGGTTGGCTTGCTGAAATCAAAGAAAAATGTGGAAGGCTTTCATTGTATGTTTCTCGAAAGTCCACCTCAGAAGTGTTCTACTCTCTATCCTTCTCCCAACACCACCTTCCTAAATTTTCAGGGTTTGAGTCTTTACTCCCCCTTCTATCCATTTTCCCCAGCATGGCCCCAGTTCATTTCAGTGGCTCAGAGATAGTGTTCATCTTAGCCTTCTCCACACATCTCCAAAAGAAACCCCAGCATGTTGTGAATTAAGAAAACAAAGGAGAGCTACAACGAATCACTTCAAATGACTATTTGAATGAGAGATAATGGAAAATGCAACCCTCATACTTTCTCCACATCCCTGCAATACAGGTGAACATCATATTGGTGACGTCTCAGCCCATGGAAATTATTACTGCAATGGGTTGCATACTGCTCAGAACGAAGACCACACGTTTATCTTCAAACTTGGAACGACTTGGAAGGAATACTCTAAACAGTGAAGCAAAAGAGTCCATGATCCTTAACAAACCTGTAATTGAAAAGTCAAGATTTGTCCCATATAGCAAAACAGTTTCCTCTAAAGAGACTTAAACTTTCGTGTATCTTAAGAATTTTTTTTCAAATTATATGTATGTATATTGTCCCTATTCCTGCTTGACATTTTTATTCAGTCTCTTTCTTTTCCTACTCTCCAACTCCTCTCACCTCCCAAGCCCTGTGTGTGGGTTCAGTCACGAATTCTTTGGAAGCCAAAGTTTTTTCAGTGGAAGCTTTGCCCAAGTCAGGACATGGGAGGAGACTCTCCATGTACAGTTTCAAGAGCTCAGCTTGCAATCATCCACCAGACCATAAGCCATGTAACCAGCTGGGCACACTGGTTGCAGAGCCTTTTTTCAAAACCATAAGTATCATACTCCAACTCAGAGTTTAGGTGGACACTTGAAAATGTGACCCAAACACTTCTAAGAACCTGGGGTTTATACTGTGTTTTCAGCGTCTGTTGAGCAATACAAACCTGATTCCGCCTCCAACGAAATCAACAGTACTTTTCTCTCCTACAGGAACAACTGAAAGACTAAAGCTTTAACAGCTTAAAAGACCTTTTCTTCTTTAAAGAAAAGCTCTGTCTATGTTCTATCATGCCTATGGTTATTTGTGTAATTAATGAGTGTGTTTAGTGAAGGAATAGCTAAATCAATGAATGCAAAGAAATTTAAACACAGATCTTCTTGTTTCAGCTTCCCATAGAATGAGTTTTAGGTTTTATTCATCACACTGAAGATACCTACTTTTTTTCACAACATCTGTAATTTGTCTGTTAAATGGGGTCCGTGGTTTTGTTAGGCTGTGCAGATATGCATAATCCAGACATGCACAGCAAAAGTGAAGTGCCAAATTCTTCATCTGCTCAGAAGGTATCAGAGTACTGCAGATGTTGATTTCTTCCAAAAAATCAGGGTAGCTGAGACAAGAGCAAACCTTATCTGTATCCGTACACAAAAAAAGTAAAACCAAGGCAACAGTTTAAGAAATCAAATGCCAAGTCCAGCACTGGTGTAAGTCAGCATAGCACCACTTAGCCGATTGCAGCAGCTCCAATCAAGAGAGCAGAGATCTGCCCTAATAAAAGCATTATTGATCTTTTATTTAAAACACACACTCCTATATACACAACACGTCCAACATGTCTATCCTCTAGGATTATTATAGAGCCATAAGCAAGAGCAACAATTATAGTTTCTATCTAAGAGATGCAAATCAATATTAATTAAAATTAGACAACTGTTCGTGATGTAAGGGGTCCTTGTACTCAAAGGGCACAGTGGCCATTAAATATATTAAGACTTATTACTTAAAAGATTTTAGACAAAGTCAATGCATCGCATGTCCTAAGGGACAGTTCAATGCCTGAGTACTGTTGTACAACATTTAACTATAGGTGCCACAATCAAAGGCAAACACAATTAAGTATCAAACGGTTAAATGTTATGTGTCACTCTCTAAAGAATCTATATTGAAATGCTTAATTAAACTTTTTTTTATTAAAAAAATAAAAGAATTCCATAGCATGCACTAACACCAAACAGAGCGCTTATTTTGTTCGTATTAAATAACCTGCATATTAAGTTGCCTGTGTTTCTCCTGTTCATTATCATGAAGGCAGCATTTGCATTTCTTGATAGACTATTCCTGTTTCCTTCCCTTTTTTTTCTTGTCTTACATCAGTCAGTGGAAAGAGTGCCACCACAGGCCATCATTAACCTTCCAAATCTGCCTCAAAACAAATAGTACAAGAGCTCACTAATTTGAAGATCAAAAAGCCACTTGTCCATTATATAATTGGAATGAAAGGCAAAATGTTGCAGTTCTGAAGAGCACAGTAATTACTAGCTGTTAATTGCTCTCTCGTGGTGGCTCACTTTTAATTAAAAAGAACAGCTCGTCGCAGGCCGATAAGCAATGGTGGAGACCACTGGTTTAATCAACAAAGCAGAAAAATTTGTTTCTGCCGCAGCCAACAACAGCTTGAGAAATCTTCAGATGTCCAATTGAGATTAAAAACTGTCTATTTAGTGCAGTCAGATTTTATTTTAACCAAGGAAATGACTATTTGAAGTCTTCCAATGTGAGTGTCCCCACCACATCCCCGCTGGTGCTGCAGGGACTAATCACTGGCTTGTGGTTGTGATCATTCAAGTAAAGAAATTTAGCTACTTTCCTCTTGACTCCATCATTCTTGGGTAATTGGCCTGTCTGAGGTGAGCAGTTGTGTTGGGTTTTTTTTTTAAGAAAGAGCTTTAAAGTATGGAAGGCCCACAGACTGTGCATTTAATTACTGTTCATATTTCATGCAGTCAAACAGAATTTCATTTAAAAAGAAAATGATTTACCTACCAAAAAAAAAAAAAAAAAAAAAACCTCTGCCCCCAAAAAAAAACTTATATTCACCGTGTTGGGTATTTTGTTCGTAATCTTTTGGCGGTTGTATTTACAGGTCAAAAAAATATTCAAACATCAAAGTTAATTCTTTCAGATCTTTCTGTCTTTTAACTCTTTCATCGAATAACAGTTGTCTTTAAGGGAAACCCCGCTATATGTTGCAGTAATGGTTTATTTAGTTAAGCGTGTTAGGTAGGTTAAGTGGAACCGTTTATGCCCTGGTTTGCCTCATCTCTCTCTAGCCATGAGCCAGTTTGCGTCTCTCAGCGGCTTGCGTCCATCCTCCCCTTCTCTCCTGCCCTATTCCGCTCCCAAAGGCGTTGTACTTAGCCCTTTGCTTTCTTGTATTTATTTGCTCCTGTTGAGTGAAGGGCTCTGCTTCATAATGTGCTCTGCAGACGAGACACACGTGTACGTAAAACCAAACCTGGCAAACCTTCTAACACCGCCGCGCTCCCTGCCTGTCCTGCTAGCACTGGGGTATGGATGTATGACAACTATGTACAACCTAATATAGGAAAAAAAGCATTTCCATTCAACAGGCTCCAGGCATTATTGTTCTTTTCTACCTTATTCCCATTAACATCTGGAAACAAATGTCACTATCTGCAGCTATAAGCAGCTTTGGAGTATCGGTCAACTTTGGTTTGAACTTTGAGACCTATTTCTGAGCTGAATAAACTACGACTCTCAAGGCTGCCAAAGAATATTTTTCTGTTTGCCTTCTCATATTGAGGAAAAAAATATTCATTCGTTTGTCTTCCTGCATACACACATGCACAGAAATATGTATAAGTATTTTTTCGTGTCTTTGTAGGCTGCCGGCAATCACTTCTCTGCCCTGCAAACAGGTGGATTTTGCCTTGGTTTTTCTTTTATTTTTAAGGCTTCCTTCCTGAGCAGACCCAAAACTGTGGGGAAAAGTTACTGGAGCCCTTTTTCCTGCTAGTTCCCCTAAAAGTCACTTGGACATACAGCCACTCCCACCACAGTGGCCACCTTCTCACCTTCCTTCCGACACAGCAGAGCTCCTGGGCTGAGGGTATTGGGAATCCCCCTCCTATTGCTCACCTCTCCTTGAAGCAAAGTAGAACAAGAATTCAACTACTGATTTCAACAGCAGTGCGATCTGACTCCTTCAGCCCTAAATTGCAGGGTTTAAAATGTTCAATGAATGGTCTGTGCTTGGATGCTGTGAAGGATGTTACCTTGGGAAACTGCCATAGTGTTATTTGAATTTCCAAAGCATCTGCTCTAAATATTTAAGACAGACCTTGTATGCCTTTTCATATATTCACTGATTCCTATTCCTGGGCACCTCTTTATTTCTCATATTAAAATGGCAATTTTGAAATTCCTAATGAATATGGAATGCAGTGTGTTGCATTAAAATCTAAGTGAATAAACCTGTAGTATTAGTGCGATCAGTACAATCCTTACGCTGATGATATATTTAAAGCCTACAAGAAAAAAATACCATAACATTTTTAGGCACATGTATGACAAAAAAAAAGTGAGAATACTGTACGTTTTCTTAAATCAGTGTGCACCCATGAATATTTATCTAACTTTAAGGTTAACACGTACAGACATCTGTCAGTCTGTAAAAATACAAAGTAAAAGTTATATACTTTGAAACATACTTGCTTGGTTTAGGTAATGAAAAATAAGAAGGTTTTAAAGTCAAACTTCTCATTTGTGGGCAAGCAGTGGACAAAAATAATGGGATACTCGGTTTCAGTCTTACTTTCAGTCAGCTCTACTCTCAGTTATTTATGCATCAGTTTGAGGCTACAAAATGAGTTATAAAACCTGATCGGGATATTTTAAAAGAAAATAAATAAATAAATAAATAAATAAAAGAGAAAAAATTTTTCTTTCTTGAATTATGAATTTTAGTTTTCACATATATGTGTGTGTGTACATGTATGTGCTTATATATACACCTTATACTTATGCATATAAATGTGTATGTATGCATAGATATTTACGTGTATTTTAAACTTTGTCTAGGGCCAAATCTGGGACTAAACTGTTGCTCCAACCCTGTTGCGGGTGCCTGCTCCCGCAGCCCCCAGCCAGCCTTGCCCCGCAGTCAGCGTTTCTCTCCAGCCCTTCTGCACGCTCATCTTCCTGCGCTCGCTCCGGCTGCCCCAAAACGCGATAAGCCCGCGACCTCTCCCGCTCGCCCGGCCGATAAGGCGAGCTATGAAGACGTCTTGTCTTTGCCGGTTTTTCTCCCCCCACACCTTTCCTGTTCCCAGCTTTCGGTGGGCACCTGTCACCGCGGTCTCAAGTTTCACAGCTTTCTCCCGGCTCCCTCCACCCCGCTCCGAGGGGCCGGAGGGGTTTATCGGAGGAAACACTTGCGCTCGCGGGGATGGCCTCCGCACCGCGGCAGATTAATCCGAGTTGAGTGCACTTCCTTCGGCCAGAGGACACCAATTACCGCGACGGCACCGGCAGCACAATGCAGGCGGACATCTGACAGCCCGGGTCCCGCCAGCTCCGCATTGTCCTCCCATCAGGCGCTGTCAGTTCCCAGCCTTAATTATATCCTGTTTACAAACACTCGGCCGGACTTCAGATGGAGCCTTAACAAAGGTTGACAAAGGTCAGGGCCACGTCACGAGGATGTTATCTGTCTGTGTGCTCTGGCTGATAAACGAGGAGGAGGAGGCGGCGCGGGGTTGATTTCGGAGATAGCACAGAAAAATGCGCACCGGGGCCACATGAAGTACCTAAGCTCCATCCCCTTGGCCCAAGAAGAGCTCGGCAGTGCTGAGGGATGCACTCATACCCAGGATCACGCAGGACTTGCACACATATTCACAAAGGGAGGACCGAAAACAGTCATCATCAACCTGAAATGGCAGCAGCTTGGGCTGACCAATAAATTTACCAAAATAATAATTAAAACCAACACCTTCTAAATCTATTTGCTTGTCTCAAACTCTGTGTTACAAGAGTAGAAACTGCCGCTCAGAAAATAAACCCAGTCATTTTGCCCACAGAGATCACTAACACCCTCCACCTTGCTTCCCAGAGCACGTGGCAGGGATGGGGACATCCTTCACATCTCCTCCAGCCACAGGAAAACAAGGGCTAAGCGGAGTCAAGCCAAGCTTGCTTCAAATCTGTATGTCCCCCTGCTCAACCCTCTTATATTTTCCTTGCATTATGAATATGGGCTTTCACGCTCTCTTCGGCTAAAGGAGGGAAGACTTTTTTTGTGGGAAGCTTTACAGCTTTCTAGGTACACCATTAAATCAACCAGGGCTAGGCTCCTAGTTTACATTTTCATGGTTTGCACAAGTACTTTGTTCCCTGCAACTTCTTGATGGGTAAAACACTGGGAGAATTTGACATTTACAGCTGGCTTTGTGTGTATCGGAGCAAGGAAACCAGGCATCTCCGTACGCCAAGGTTGTCCATTTGGCATCACGTCCCTCCTCCAGTATCTTCTTTCTCTGTCTTGAGAAAGATGAGCACAGACATGAATTCAATCTCATCTACAACTCAAGGTGGAAAAGTACATACATGAGTCCAGCAGCTGGATCAATATAAATACTTGATATGACAAAGTTAATAATATAGGAGCTGTCAGCCTGACCCATCCCTTTATCTGTTTTCAGTTATTCCCACATCCTAATTAATGCACCCCAAACCACACAGGACCACAGATTAATAGCCATTAAAATTAAAACCCCGGTTATGTTATCCTATCACTCCCCTCAGAGGAGATACCGATTAACCACACGGCAGTAGTCAGTAAATGGTGACTGGCATCACAGCTTCATATTTCTGCAGCATTACGCTCATGAACTGTGTGAAACGATGGGCGGTTGCTGTGTCGGTGGCTGAGTTAAAGGCACCGCACCGAGCAGCGAGGAACCAGCCCAGCATCCTCAGTCTGAACGGGAAAACATCTCTGACGAAAGTCCCCCTGCATCCCCAGGGGAGGAGAGGGCCTTACCTGTTTTCGTTACGTAAAAAAAAAAAAAAAGATCTTTTGATTTTGGGATCAGATTTGATCATTCTCAGTGAAAAAATGTAAATGTGAGATAACAGCAAACCTTACCCTGACCAGCACAGAGCCATGGCCATGACTTCTTTGGGACCACAGTGCAGTTTTGAAGTGACCTCAGTTACCCAAAGTACTAATTGAACAGAAACAGTTCAATAAATAAATGACAAAACCAGGGACAAAAGCGTATCTCTTAGTCATATACCAATTGTTAACAATCAGTGGTAAAAATTCTCACCTGAAGTGGTTTATAGCCAGGGACTAAATACTACAGAAATGCAATCCAACCCAAAGTCAGTACAATCACGCTTAGTTAATCCAAACAATTACATTCAGTGAAAGGAAATTCAAAATCAAATTCTACAAAATTGAAAAGAAGAGGAGTGGAAGAGACGGCTTTGTGGAAAGGCTTAAAATATTTGACCATCTAAGTGTAGAAAAGTTGAAGGTTTAAATAAAGTCTGCGAGCTCACCACCGATTACATATGCTTGGAAATATTCCTGGCTGGTCCTGAACATTTCTGCTTTTCATGGACCGAGCTTTTCCTGCAGAACAGCAGAGCAGCAGAGCATCGCCAGTTCTTGGGTGCGGAAACAAACCTCAGTCACCCCGTGCAGGGACACAGTTGATGTCCTCAGTGAAAAATCAGTAGATAATAGAATTAAAAATGGCACTGTATGGGACTAATTATTTATCTATATACTAAACAGGCAAAGTAGAAAGGAAAAAGATCTCAAAAATTCAGGCTAGCATTTCTGAACCTTGTCTAAATGGGTGACTAAAGACATTTTCTTTCCCCTTATCTCGGCGCCAGGAGAAGCAGTCTGACTTTCAGCAGTGCAGAACAGGACAGCAAGTCTCTTGGCTTGATGTTTATTAGTTTTAAAATTAAGCACTTGTTCCAAGGCTATCATAGGTGTTTGGGAGACTAACAAACACTACTCATTTCTGACAACGTAACTCTGTTTATCAAAAAAAACAAGGGGATAAAATGAATGCCCGGGTGACCCTCAGAGCACGGTGTTCCCCCTGCAGGCACCCACTCCGCCTTCCCCAGAAAATTAGGCTGCGTTGCTCTGGGAGAGCCTCGCTAACACAATCAAACACAATTTTGCAGTTAATAAAACGACAGGCTCTTCCTTTTTCAGCTTCATGACAGTCAGGCTCAGTATGCCTCTTGTTCCAGCCAACGTGCCAGTCAGCTGCTGTTACTGCAGAGCTGTGTTTAACATCTTCTTAATTAGCCCCATTCCCTACATCTCGGCCAAGTTTTCTAGTGAGAAACAGCCTCAGGAGTTGTACAACTCTGCATCTGGGAAAACCTGGTCATTAATGCGCATACCCAGTCCAGCACATCTTGTTTTCTCTAAGGCTGACCCAACACGGTATATGACTTGCATTTGAGCTAGAATAACATTGTGCTCAAAATCACCTGCAAAAGCTGCCAGCAGCTACAGAGCTGAAACGGCGATCCTGCAACTTTATATAACTTAATGCTCCAGTTTCACCATCAGCTCCGGCCTGAAGGACAGCTCTGCTCCTCTAACCGGAGCCTCTTCGCCTCCACGCACCAGACATGAGTCAGAAAACAAATATAACTGATTACATAGCTTGTATTTATTTGCTCAAATTCATGAGCTTTGGACATACGTAAACCTTTTGCTGCTGCACTGGTATAAATGCAGCATAACATTACTGGTTTCAGCTGAATTTATCCTAACACAAACCAGATAGAGATCTGCCCCTTTTTTATTATCATTACTATATCACTATGCCTTCTCTTTTTCTGTTTTCTGTTCTCCCTATTATTTTTTTTTTCCTTTAAAGTCTGCCTAACATTTTATAGACATCTTCCTCGCAGCTTCTGGAAGGGTGCTCCGTCTTAAACTCGAAAGTAACGCTGACAGACGGGGTTGATATTTTCTTTCCTTTTGCAAGTAATAAAAAAGGAACATTTCACTTCACGTGAAACCAGAGTACTGCCTTAAAAGAACAGTGTTTGCTTGGCTATAAAAACAGTTACTCTTTTGCCAGACCCAGAATCAAAGCATTTATATTTATGTGTTTCCTTTTTTAATAAATAAATCCAATATTTTTGAAGTTCATCAGTTTTAGATTATTATTGTTGCAAGGATTATTTTCCTCCAAATCCTTTGAATGGTGCAGCTGTGTCTAGTCTGCTGGGCAAACTTCTTGACGGCACTGCAAGGTAGGTCCACGGCTTATGTTATCACCAGCTAACGAGGCTGCAAAGGGTTAAACCTGGAGCTGGCTGCAACGTTTCTGAGCATATGTTTTCCTTCAGCATGGCATTTCATTCATGCCAGGGCATCTTCCAAAGGTGTATCAGTTTTGACCACTTCTTTTAGGTAAGGGCCTCTGAAATCCATGATTCTCTAGTTACTCCTAATCAGAGGAACAGATTGAATTGAAAACCGTGCTCAGGTGTGGACACTGTCATTGCCACGTAATTCAATTTTGCAAACCTGTTTGCAAAGTTTTGGGTTGTTCCAATGCAGAACAGGACCAAACCTTATAACATTGAACTTGTAGAATAAAACCACTGTCCTCTGTTCGGCAAAAGATAATCCCTTTTTAATCAGAAAGCCAAACCTGCCAATGCAATAAAGCCTTTACCAGTCATGCCATAGATCCAGAAAACATCAAGAATGCAATTTCACGTTACAGACTGGGAACAACTAAAGGATTTATTTTTTGCGCCAAAGGATACCGGTAGCCCTCAATTATTTTTTTGGTTAACATTTTCATTTGGGTCCTGAAATAAAGATTAAATACAGCAACCCACCACTGCACAGAGCTTCCTTTGTGCTTGCCCACCCTTCCTGCATTCTGCACATTTCAAATGCAGATTGTTGGATGGAGCCTCGTTAGGGTTGTAGTCTCCTCCCCTTGCCCCACTGGCCGGTGCTTCGCCAGGTGGGAGATAAGAGGTGCCCCTCAAAACAGCTGTGGATCTCTGGGAACTGTATCACCCACAGATGGACCGTGGGCTGTTCACTGCCCCAGCCCCGTGCGCTGCTCAGAAACCATTGCGATTCATCCACAACCACTTACAAGGCACCTCTGACCAAAGCACCTATATAAAAAAAAGAAGAAGAAGAAAACCCATCATGAGGCTCTCTCCTCATCTAGTGCACACTGCAATTGCCCTATCTCTCATGCTGAGGAACATACCAACGCAACAGCTGGATGAGCACATTTGCTTTTCATCGCCATTTAAATCCTACAAATTAAAAAAAAAAAAAAAAGGAAAAGGAAGTCCTCTTTGTTCCCAAGCCATAGACTGGCATCTTTGGAAAAAGTGGGAAAAACAAGGGGTAATCCCTCCTCCCTCTCCGGTGAGGATGCCCTGCCAAAGAACCTCTCAGCTCTTTTCCATGTATATCTCAGCAGCACTGGAGCCCAGCTATTTCAGCGGCAGCGGCGTTTCCCTTTCTCCATTTACCCAGGGGCCACATCCACTCTCCCTCATCCCCCGGCTGCGAGAGAGTCTGGCTCCCAGCAGCCAGCAGTTCCTCGTTCAGGGGGAGGCGGTGTTCATAAGCCAGGTTTGAAATATTGAAGTCACAGGCGACTCAGAGGCACACTATGTCGCAAAGGACATGATAACATAGCAGAATTGCAACCCTGAAACTATCACTAGAGGATGACATCGGAGATAAGAAAGTACAGTATTACAGGGCTGCGTTAGCATAGGAGGAAATCGATTCAAGCAGACAAGCTAAATTTATTTACTTTATTGATTTTAAATTTTACATGAACTGCAATATAAGTAAATCTTTCATGGTAATTCTAAATCTTGAAACCTATTGTAAATAACTAAAAAAATGTCCAGTGTTCAGAATAACCATTTCTTTGTACTGAAAGTGCATTATTCTTAAAGCCCAGGACAAAATATTTTGTAATGAATACCTTAAATCTACCTTGGCAGTCAGTGTTGATATTTTTGCTAAAATAAGAGCGTGCTTTTGGTGTAGCTGGTGATTCAATATAGCACAGATCTTTTAATTATTTTTATTGGGGGGTGGTGGTGGAAAGGAAGAAGGGAAAATGTTCCTGTTGTATTAAGTGAATACAGCATACAGGATTTTGACCATATGGTTCATTGTATAAAGCAACTGAATGCTAAACAACACAGGTAGAGCTCCTCACCGATGGAGGGGACGGCACGATGCCATGGCAAGGGGAGGTGGGAAAACAGCCCTGCAGCCCAACTTTCCCAAAATAACCCTCCCTGCACTGGCAGCTCCACACTTCAGATACCTGTATTAACTAAAATCCCAGAAACTCTTTCTAGCTGTTCCAGCCAGCTGAGCTGGGAGAGGCAGATTCGGGGCAGCACTTCTTGCCAGAGGTGTTCAGGTTGCGCAGCCATGGGCAATCTTCCAGAAACTCAAGACAGATGAGACTCCCCCACCCCCAAAAAATTGCAAAGCGTTCTCTGTTTGACACACTTTTAGAAATACTATGGATATACAGCCCCAACATGATATCCCAGACAGACAAGAATACCTATAAACCGAGATTACATCCTCGTCTTTTAACAACAGGAAAAATACCAGTGATGTTAACAAAAGCACTCATCCAGTGAAGTTTTTTTTTCCCCTTGGGTCTTTTTTTTCCCCTCGTTGTTGTTGTTTTCTAAACTAATCCATATTACCTGTGCCTTTTGATTTCATTATGTTAGATGCTATTAATCTGGATATATGATTTCAACAGTGAAGAGATGGAATTTGTCATCAACAAAAGGAAAACATTATTTTTAAAGGAGTGAAAGATTAATGTTCCACCACGGACTACTTAAACCCTCTACAGCAACAGCACTATAATATTAATCCAACTTTGATGGGTTTTGCATAAGGCTCATAATTAAACATTTTCTTTTCAATACTTTATAGAATCCCCATCTGTTTTTAATGGCATCATTTTGATGTTTTTCTTAATAATTCTGGCAGCCTGTTCTTGAAGCTTCAAGCTTTATTTTTTGTTCCTAATGTCTTCTTCTACAGTGGCTGTATTGTGCCAAAGCTGAATGCAGGTTTTGGAAACCCATAGTTCTGCCGCGTGTTGCTGTCTCTCCCCGCGTTCCCGGGCGGCACAAGGCACAGCAGCGCTCTGTGCTCTTGCTTTGCACGCGGGCTCTCGTTAGCATTTATAGCAGGCATAGGATACCACCCCTGGATAATGGAAATATTTGCTCCTTCCAGTCCTTGGCTGGGCAGCTGGTCTGCTTCTGCCATCCCTCGCCTC
The DNA here is from genome assembly GCA_013398815.1 of Ibidorhyncha struthersii. Taxonomy (NCBI): domain Eukaryota; kingdom Metazoa; phylum Chordata; class Aves; order Charadriiformes; family Charadriidae; genus Ibidorhyncha; species Ibidorhyncha struthersii. The sequence continues at coordinate 222,655 of VZSZ01001063.1, forward strand.
CCTGCACCGAGGTATCGCCTCCCTACACTGAGGTATCACCTCCCAGCTCTGGCTCCAGGCACCATTGTAGTACCAGTAAATAAATAAATGAATAAATAGCCAGATTTACTCCAGGAAACTCAAACAATGTTAAATAAATCACTGCGATGCAGCTTAGCCAGAGTCCCTGGCTTTCCTCTCAGCACCAACACCCAAGGCATCCAGTGAAGGTAGGGAAAGGCATCCCCTCTCACTCCTGTCTCACCTTTAGGTGTTGAAACTGGGGAGCAGTGTCAGCCTAGGGCACGAAACCCAACGGCATGAGGGGTTTAAAATATCCATCAAAATTGCCTGATGGAAACCTGGAATGTGAACCTGCCAATGGCTTCTGCAAGAAGCACTTGCTTTCCATGAGCAATGTTGAGATTTTATCAACATAAACAAAATAGAGAATACTCCTATCCAGCAGTATCTTAAAAAAAATAATCAAAAAATAAAACCAATTTCCATCCTAGGTATTTTTTTAACTAATTCTAAACATATTTTGAATTGCTGCTCAAAATGTAATGATTTTCCAACAGAACATTATGAAAATACTATTTTAAGTTTTAGCAAAATTTCTGCTTGAAATTTTTTTGTTCTTTTCATTTCTAGCTCTTAGACTACACTATTTTTCCCTCCAATATTTTTCATTCTTTTATATTAAATGCATATTTGGTGACCTCCTGTGGTTCCCATGGATTAGAACGGAGGAACAGGATGATTAATGGCTTCAGTTTAAATATTTTATACTCTCTGTAAAAACAGAACAAACTGATGGATGTGTACTTTGCTATTTTCACTTCAGTGTCAGGGTCTCCTTGATTACATTTTCCCCTTATTTTTCCCCCACTACCCAATGTTATTAGCATCTTTTCCCATAGAAAACGGACCCAAGGGTTCCTTGCTCCCAGGTTTGGTACAGGCAGGGCTTCCGCACGTGAACAGATACTGTCCTAATCGGGGCTTTCAACCTTGAGGAGCTTTTAAATGCTCTAAGTGTATTATAATGGTCTCCCGGTCTCAGGACAGACAGATGTGAACCACAAAACTGAAATGTTTCATCTTTTGGCGCCTTTCAGTATGTTCCATGCTGTGCTTCAAGTTTGCTGAAGGATCAGAATTACTTCAGTTCTGGGCAATATAAACGGAGTGATCAAAAACATTTAATTATTCAGGGTCAGCAAATCTGGAGAATCTAATAGTAACAGACAGAAATAACCCTTCCAACCACTCTCATTTTCGTTAACTATTATAAAATAGAGAACTGTTTAATTACCAGAAAATATCATAGCAGAAAGACCCAGCATCTTCCCAAGAGTCTTTCCCAGTCCACCCAAATATATTTGGCACTAAAGCGCAATTTTATTTTCTGCAGATATAGCCACACACTTGTACACACAGACACACACAAATAGTTCCAGTCCTTATCTTACGCCTGTTTCAGACTAACTACTTGAACACAGATGCAGCCTTCCAAATCGCACCATATAAAGAGACTTTCACACATTATTTCTGTACCTGTCACCCTGAAACGTGATGATGAGGATGATCCAAATGGAAATGACAACAGAAATGGTTTCCCTATTATTTCCCCTATTTAACTTCACGTTATGTACAGGTGTCTGGACAGCATGCTTCACAGCGCAGGGGCTCAAATTTCCCCCCCATCGTTTTTCTTTCCCCCAAGGATACAGAAGATGTTGCAGAGACGTCTCCCAACACACTGATCTTTCTGTAGCGGTGGTTTTGTGTAACCAAATACAGAGCTGGTAGAAGTATGTGATCTTACCATGACTGGCTACATGGGTCTCAGCAACAAAATATGCATTCAGAGAATCCCCAGATTTATTTAGAAAGTAATATGGGTGTTCAGGAAAATATATTTCCAACTGGGATTCACACACTGCAATGATAAATAGAGAGACCTGGATTACAGCAGTGTACTGATGACACTCAGTTGTCATGAAATCACATTAATTACATTCATTATGTGTAATAAGAACAAAAATCCCAGCAGTTATGAACACATTCAGTGCTCTAAGGGATGGTTTTACAAAGCTGAAAACAATTATCAAACAATTCACTGGAAAAGGAGAAATTAAACAGAAGTATGGGAATGATACTTGGGATCAGCTAACATTTTACAAGATGTTTACAAGGCTTCATTCTGTAGCTGAGAAAGCAAGTTGCCACGAAAATAAAAAAACAGAAAACCTATAAAACAGTGTCACTTAGAGGGGAAGTGGGAGCTGATATAAATATAATAGAAAAGAGGGAAGCTAACAGTCATAAATGTTAATTTGAAGCTATAAATTACAGAAATTTGCCAGAGGAAAATAACGACACAAGAAAAACTCAAGTTCAGTAGGAACAAAAGTGATCTGAATTATGGCACTAGTTAATTGTCAAAAATAAGGTACAAAAGCAAGAAGTTCTCAGCTACTTCTGTGAAATATCTGGGGGAAAATGTCATATCACACATATACTCAGTGATGACCCAATATCAAAATAACCCAGAAGGGAATTAAATTGCAGCTATGAACACCGAGGGGTTTTTTTTTATGTTAACATATCCAAACAATTGGTATGCAAAAGTTTTAAGGCAGCTGAAGGAGACATCCCCTGAATTGTGAATGTGAATTTCTAAGAAGAAAGCGCTGGTTTCAGAGGACTGCAGGAAACCCAGCCTGGTTCTGGGATCTGCGATGGGCCAGAGGGAGCAGCCAGGTAAAGACAGATTGACCTGATATCAGAGCAAGCAAACTACACTACAGTTTTTTCCTTAACCAACAGGGTTTTCTTTCTTAGAAATCAAAGTACTATATTTATAGTTAATACTAATTAATATGTATTTACAGATCCTATCAAAGTAAATGAATTTTTTTTTTATATATGATTATAAGTTTACCTGACAAAGGTAGTTCTGGCACATAATAGACTATTCAAAAAATTTGGCTAGATAATAGTTATGAATTTATATTACAGTATAAATCCTTGGATGGTATTTTAGAGACTGACATATGGACAAGGCTTTACTAGTCAGTGATTATATTTTATCTGATAACAGAATCAGATAAAATGGTACAAAATACACACAACTGAAAGACAAGTTTAAATGCAACTGCAAATAGGAAATCATCATCAAGTAACTGTAATTTCCTGAGACTCCTACAAGAATCACTTTCTGGCATTACCACAATCAGAGTTTTTAATCAATGATAAGGAAGAAACACCTGACATATTCAGAACAGTATGCAGAAGATGCAAAAATTGAGAACCTGAAAATGGGGAAAACACGAAGGCAGCAGAGGACTTGGGCTTCCCTGAAAGATGGGCAGCAGCAGACAGACCTGCCAGTGACCCAGTAGTGATGCCACCGTGATGGCAACACCACAAACACTCCTGGAAAAGTGTCATGAGGTCTGGCACCTCCACTTTGAGAAAGAGCGTGAAATATTAGAGAGGATTCAAAAGAAGAACACTAAAAATGATGAACAGATCAGAAAGTGTGCCTTTGTAATGAAAAGCGGGGGGGGCAGCTTCTTTAGCTTATATAGAGGGTAGGAGGAAAGAAGATCGCTGCAGTCTGATTACAGAAATCTCTTGAGCTGAAGTAAACAGACGTATAATGAGAGCAGTGGCTGAAAGCTGGAGGCGCTGCAATGAGGAATACGACCAAAAGCAATTGTTCGGAAAGTTCACCAGATGCTGTGCCCACTCAGTAGCAGGATTCGCTGCTTTCCCAAGAGAGATGCTCTAGTCCAAGCAGGTATCAATGCAATGAAACCACTGCCTGCATGACGCAGAAAATCAGGCTGGAAGAGCACTCGTCCCTTCCGACGTCAGGACAGATGTGACCTCAGGATTGCTATCTGCAGTCTTACCCCTTTTCTACTAAAAGAAACCAGAGGAAGGACACAGCGTTATTAGTAAGCGATTATATAAATCTGTCTGATAATGGAACCAGCTTTCTTTGTCTGATTAAGATCTGGAACTCTGGCTGTGATTTATCATTTTTATACTATTCTCTTCCCCCAGGCTCCGGGTCACAGTGGTGGCATTGCCACAATTTATAGCACAGGCTGCTCGGCGGAGACGTAGAGCCTTCTTGACATTTTCTTATTTGGAGCACCTGGCTCTCCTTGTTTTTGCTCTCCTTTCCACAGTGGCAAGGATTGCCTGCCGTTCTCCAACATGAATAGGTTTCCTTTTTTAAATAAGCTGAATAAGAAAAATTTAAGAATTTTCATGTTTTTTATTTTCCTACTAATCTGCGATAAGGTGCGGACAGGAATTGGCAGTTCTCGTGTGAAACACTTCACGCTGGTTATCAGATTCCTGACAGAGGGTAAAACTCCTCCTGTCCAGCTTACATACGTACATCCTCTCCAAAAACCCTTAGAGCCAGGCGAGGAATCCATCCCTCCAGCCACAGTCCCATAATCCCTCCTGAACCACTTAAACTGCATTTAACTTTATCACAGTTTCATGGTGAAGGGGTTAAATCACAAAAAGAGTCCTGGGCAGGGTAGCTGCACTGGGCATCCCTCATCTCCTGTGAACAAACCAGTGATGCTAACTTCAGTGTTCAAATTCACTCAGCAAGGAATACAGTGTAATATTTTTTTATTTTTGGTTTGGGGTTTTTTTGTTGTTGTTACAAATGCATTCTGGATTCTAATTATTTGCCTTCTTATTTGGGAATGTTTTAGGCTCACATTTTCCAGCTTATCTCTGCTACCACAAAGGCTGGAAACTTCTTTCTTTTTTTTTCCTTTTTTTTCCCCCCTTTTTTTCTTTTTAAATAAAAGATGACATTGTCACTTAATCACAATACTGAAGGAAATGAGGCTTTGAGAAAACCACCAAATATGGCAAGACTCATCGTCAATGCGCTGGAGAAGGACCTGCTCACTCCCCAGGGTCCCCGTGTTTTCAGATTCGCCCTGGCGTGCTGCACCACCATCACCTCTGCGGCATCTCCAAGGTCCAACCTCACCCCGCGAGCAGGACCAACACCTCAGATCTGTGCCGGCCACGACTCTTTCCTACCAAAGCACCACACGGTTTCTACAGCCCAGCCTGCCTGCACAGCACAGGGTGGCTGAGGTTCACAGAAAGGTTTAACTCATTCTCTTCTGTTTTCTCCAAAAGGGTGGTGTCCACATGTCCACACTTTGAAGGTGACTCTCACAGTGGCACCACACCTCTGATCGTCCTCTTTGGATGCTGTCCTTTCGGGATGATGACCATAAGAAAGCATAAACACTGCTTCACTCGGTGCTCAGTAGACGGTGTGGGGGAAAAGCCAAGGTACTATTGTTTAACCTTAAAGTAAGATTCTGATCCACAAATCTACATTCGTTTGGCAACTACTTTTTTTTTAATTGTTACTGCACGACCTAGAAGTCCCAAGCAGGATCCACTTCACTGAGCATTACACATCACCTTCCAGCAAGACAGGCCCTGATGTGGGAACTTAGAATATAAACCAAGAGAAGGGAAGAGAGAAGTCTTGTCTTTTGCTCCCAGGCAGGCAGTGGAGATGAAGAGGCATCCAGGGCAGCTCTCAAGAAGAGCAAGGCACTGTAACCCCACCATCATCTGAGAGCTAGTTGCCTAGTTCCAGGCTAAGAGGCAGGAAAAACACCCTGGCTTTGTTATTTCTGAACCATCAATCACTGCCTATGCCAAAGCAGTCTTTTCTCAGAGAAAAAAAAACTTTTCTCCTCTCCCATCTTACCCCAGGGCAGTTGCCTGTCCCGGCAGGACCGCTGCCTTCCCTTGTGGGGGGGTCAAGCCCTGCACTGGCCAGGAGCAACTCTATTGTTATGCCTGAGGAAAAAGAGCTTTTTTCAGGGTATGATTAGAATTATCAGGTGATGTTATCTGGGCCCATAGCTGTTAATATTTGAAGAGATTTTAGTTCCGTCCATTTAGTCTGGTTGAAAATTCATTTTATAATTCGGTTGTCAGCAACCAGCACCCATGGCTGGGTGCTGTTGCAAAAAAAAAAAAAACTCCCTCCAATATTTCTCATGACTTCATTTTGTCACTTAAACAAATTGCTTCTCTGCACCAGGCACACTGTGCAGGGAAAATCCATCCTCTGACTTCAGAGGGGATTAGACTTGGTTCTAAGGCCTCAGCTCTGCAAAGCACTTAAGCACCTGCTTAACTTTAAGCACATGCCTAAGTCTATCCCTCTTTTTTTTTCCCCCTCCAAGAAAAGCCCTGAAAGTACACAATTAAGCATGAACAGGTGCTTAAGTCCTATTAAAGTCAACAGTGCTTTCAAATGTCAACGGAATTTAAGAACATGCTTAAGTGTATCACTGAATAGGAGCCCTAATGCGAGAAGAAAGAACGGGGTTTGTCATCGTCTTGGCAAAAGCCATAAGAACACACTTGCAATTCAGAGGATTTTCTTTGTCTGTGGCACTCTGCCTGCTCCGTTACTAAAGAATTTGTAAAGAATGTTCCTGCATTACTCAACTCCTCTCACATTTATTGACCATATTTCCCATATTAATAATCCTTGGTGTAATTATACTCCCCCTCTGCCACTCCAAAAATCTCAAACATTTGTTTAGTATCACAATGTCCCAGGCTGGAAGGAGGGGATGGGGAAGAACTGGGATTAAAAGGAGGCAACTCAGGTACGTTGAGGTCTTAGGCTTGCACAAAGTCCCCAGGATATTTGGGAAGAGTTGGGGAGATGGTGCATCTGCCCCGAAGCCGCAGGGTCATACTTTCCCCTCATTACAGCAAGGTAGCACGTGCGGAACTTAGAGAAATAGGTAAACTTTGATTGTTGTCGTTTCTATTTGCACCTTTACCTCCACCTTTCTGTTCAGATTACTGCAACGCCTTGTTTATTGAGCTGTCAAATAATTCCTAACCATGCACACATGGTCCAAACTGCTCCTACCCCGGTGCTGTACCAGATGAGGCTGTGCTCCAGCACCGTGCCCTGTTTTAAATCAATTGCTTTGGCTTGCAGTCAAGCAGCGTGTTACTTTTAGAAACTGTACTGCTTGTTTTTGAGATGGTTTCGCTTTGGCTCCAGCTCCACAATTAACCAGAGAAACCCTCACTGATGCTGCAGTACTTCATGTCCGTCTCACAGTAGCCCGTTACAAACCCCATGCACTACAGGAAACGTTCCCAAAAGACATTTCCATGGAGAAGACTCTGATCTTCTTTCCAGTCAAACACATTGTCTTCTAAGAAGCTACTGTATGGGTAAAAGTGGCTGCAAGGTCATGTCAGAAGACCTGTCTTCAGTTCTCTTCAGTGCTTACATATGGAGATATGTAAAATACTTGAGAAAAAAGTACTTTTTATATTACTGCCAATAATATACCATATAAAAAGATATTAAAACAAATTCTGACCAACTGGTGGTAGATATGGTAACAGACTATAATGTACCCATTGTAAAGAATTCCCAGTGGAGACCGTGGAAATCTTACATTGATTGAGTCGCGCTGGACTGGAGATGCATTGAAAAACTTCCAAATGGTAAAATATTAGAAATACTATTTTGAAATATTTACCAGTTAAACTCTAAAGTACTGTTACTGGCTGACCTTTTCACAGCAGTTGTTTCTGTTGTACTTTTGTAAAAGCAGCCAAGAGTTTAAGAAAAAAAAATGCAAAGAGAAAAAAAAAGCTTATTTTCAGTCTAGCTACCACCCCTGACCTGTGCAATAACATCATAATGGAAGAATAATCATTGTAAACAATACCCATGGGAGTTTGCTGGCTACAGCAAGGGACGAGTGCAGCCAGCTTCACTGCTTTTCTTTACTACATCATTGCATTTTTGTCTGCATATGGATAAGAAGAAGGTTCCACTCAATGCCGGTTGATGGAAAGTGCTAATTGTTGACACATTAGCTAATTGTTATGATTGTTTCTTAACAGTTTGTGTCTAGGAGTCCAGATTTCATCCACCAAAGTGTGAAGATTCTTTATAGCAACAAGTGCTGTGAAAACATTCACACAATGAGGTCCTAATCTTGTGGATCTCTCAACCAAGTGACAGCCTGGCAAACGTGCTGTCAAAGTGCAGACACTCAGGAAAAAAAAAAATAGGAAGAAAAACTAACTCCCTCATCCACCCCATATTTCAGACACATGTCATCTGTTGTTATCATTAATGATCTGTTTTTACAAATAGAGTACCACTATGGAAAACTGAGAGCAGGCCAATCAAAATAAACCCAGCAAAACCCATAATTGTCTACTGACAATCTGGGCTGCTTGGGATGTAAGATAATGTGGGTGTATTTAATGCAGAAATGCATTACGTGCCACGGTTTGCAACTGCCCTGTTAACTCCAGACCTTGATACAACACAGGAAGGCTGGGCTAATCACGGCTGCATTCTCCTGAATCTTACCTAAGCTCAGGTGTTAAAACAACCACACAGAGTGAAAACCTGGCACCATAAAAATCCATGGCAAAACTCCCATGATTTAAGTGGGAGCAAGATTTCACCCATGATGTTGCTTTGGAAAAAAAAATTAAAATCATTTATTAAAAAAAAAAAAAAAGAAAAAAAAACAAAACAGAGAAACAGAAGTCTATAGTTCTGAGCAAACACGGATGTTGAGGTGTACAGAGGTTTGCTTCCACCAGCACAGCTTTTCTGACATGAGCAGTGTCTTCTCCCATTTACACACCAGCAAAAGAGACCAGCTGTGTTCTGTTTATGCCAGAGTCGCACCTTATGGCTTTATATGGGGATCAAGACCCTATTGTGCCAAAAGCTGCAGGTAAAAAGTGAAAAGTCAGCCTTTGCCTGTGTCTGGGCAGCTCATGGGGCTTTGCAAGAACGCAGCTTCTGCTCTGCGTTTTGCTGGTGGTTGCTAGCGCGCTGTGGGAAACCACTCAGACCCCAGTGTGTTCCCCGTGCTCTCACCGTCTAGCCTCATATACATGCCTTCCATATCCAGGAGCTGCTACCAAACTTATTTAAATTACATGCACCAGGAGCAAAGATGTCCCTTCCACCCCACACTTCATCAGAAATAACTTTTGTAGACACAAGAGAAACTCTTGATGCAAAAGCTTTTTGAACTGACAAAGGAATAAATCAAGTGGTGGCCCCAAGTACACTCAAACTGCAGATGGAGCAAAAGTACAAAATGAAACCTTAAGATGACACCTCATTTAACTGGAAGACTCTTCAGATAGCACATTAATATCACATCAGGTTGTACAGAGCAAATAGCTCTGTTCAGACCAAAATCCAATCAGCAGGTGTCCAAAGAGCTTGACATTATAAGGTTCATCTGGGTCTTGTCCCATATAACTCATCTTTACAGACTTTACTATATTCCAGCATTAAATATGTAATATCCCTTGCAAAAGGGAGCAAGCAACTCTCTTCTGTCTCCCTGAGCCTCTTGAACTTTTGGGCCTGGCAAAGAGAGAGCACGCAGGGCCACTTGTCTGCTTCCTCCATCCCTGGGGCACGGCAGCAGGAAGCAAGCTGGGAGCAGATTACGCGTTGGCTCGACTTTTCCCACTCGTTGGCGAGAGCCGCTGAGTGAGAATGGGGGCAGATGCATATTGCTGATAAAAGCCTTCAGCAAATTCCCATCCTCTCCTCGCGAGGAGGGAGGAGGAAGTTGCAGGGCAATTGTAAAACTCCCAGCCGCCCCGAGAGATAGCGCCGAGCTGCCGGGACCGACGGTGCGCCTGGAGGAGAGCTTGCAAGGTCCCTAGATTACTCGAGTTGGGATTGCTGCTTATCGGGTTGCAAAATCCAGTCCTATATTTCAAAGCCATATTTTTCGCATCAAATCGTCAAGCCCCTCCACCCTAAAACTGGGTCAGCCCGCTCAGCAAAAGCTATAAACACTGAATGTTGCACGTGCAACACTCTGCCAAAAGAAAAGGAAAATTACCCTTTTACATGGGTAATGGGAGATACAAAAACATTTTAAAGAATTACATTTTGGAACAGAACCAGAAATTTGGAAGTTATGAAAATTAACTTGATCTGAATAATTTTACCAGTTCTAATAAGGAACATAGACAAGGTTTTCGTAGTACTCATAAAAACTACAGTTTAGCTTAGGAATCTGTGACTCAACTCCTATCGTAATTTTCATATTGCAGGCAAGCTGAAAGATTGTGGATACCTATAGTGTATTTCCTAAAGAAGGTTCTCACTTGTAAACACGTACAGAAAGGGGAGAAAAAAGATCAAAACAGAAAAGCGATGTTGGCTGCAGGAAAAGACAACAGGGAACTAGTACATTCTCACCGGGAAGCAGTTTCTGTAAGTTGTTGTGCAAAACGACCCATGTGTCGTGGGCAACTGTGTATATACCCTTCCAGAGGCAGAGAAACCACCCTGACTTTCAGATCCAAAAAGAAGACTTCTACTTCAATGCAGGGAAGACACATACACTTGCAAAATTAAGTTTTGCAGCCAAAAAAAAAAAATATTAACTGCCAGAGTAGAATTGATTGACCTTAAAAAGATAAATGAACCCATAAAAGTCCTAAATGTATTTGTGGCTGCTCTTCCACCCTCAGAACAGCACACTGAGGCACTAGAAACACCTCCCCATGGACCACAATGCTGAGTCCCTGGTGTGTCACCATCCCATGCCTAAAGATGGCAGGGCAATCCAAGGACAACCTATCAATCTACAGTTTGGATTTCCTGACTTTTGTTAGCTTGGCCATAGTTTTAACATGACTAAAATATAGACTTTTCTATGTTCATCCGAAACATTCTGCAGATGCCAGCCACTGCTCTGGTTCAAACACTAATGAAAACATCACAACGAGACCACTACTCCATGGGACGATTGAGTCATGCAATAGCCACGACACTATCTGGGTCGGGAACAGCAAACAAGGTGAATGAGGTAAGGGAGGTCATTCTTCATAGCAGTGGTCTCAGGAGAACAGGAGAATCCAAAAATAAGACATTTGTTGACTGGATGCCCTTGAGCTGGCAACCAAGCTGACTTGGTAACGGTGCCAGCATTAGACATCAGCCTGGGCTCGCTGCTGCCAAGCAATCCCAGTAACCAGCGAGAGTTAGCAGGACTGTGTGATTTAATAGATTAAGAAATAGGCTAGAAGCCAGTCACTCCCAAATTTTAATCCTGGCTCTGACATCAGCTGGACTTGTAACCTGTGGGTGTGAAATTTGTGCTTTTAAACACCGGTGGATGTAAGGGTGAGTTAACTGGAAGGTGAAGTGGCTGTTGCCTTACACACGCTCCCATTCCCTGCCGTCAGCACCACCACCTGCAGTACGTGTGTCAGCACATGCGATACAGCCCAAAACACAGCCCTCGAGCATCTCGTCCATGGCACATCTGGATGGGACCTGAGGTGCAAGTCTGAATTTCAGACTTATTCTACCACCAGCCCATGCACCCATGTCCTGACAGGGGAAAGCTCAGCTTTGGGAAGTTTAAGTCATTTAAGCTCTGTTGAGTTTAAGGGAGTTACTCCAGTCTCACAGCCTGGCTTGCTACCCTTGCTTCTTTTAAATCCTGCTCTTGAAAGTCTTACCACTGACATTTGTAGGGGAACCCTTCCGCCAGCCCTGGCCTGTGACATTGATGGACCTGGGTGAAGTTCTTCAGTTATATAGATCTGGATGTTGTTATAAGGCAGAGAGGTGTCAGCTGACAATGCTGTTATTCTGATTTGTAAAAGTCTATATTGGCAACTTCATGGAGGTTGATAATGTCTGCAAGTTTTATTTCTGACATAGCAAAATTTTCTGGACTCTGACTTCTCTGAAATAAAGAACTGTGGAGGCTTTTGTGATCTATTTCCTGAAAAACAGTTTCTAACAATGTTTTGAGAGGGAAAATCCTAGGAAAAAAAAAAAGAAATATAAAATCTGTTGATTCATATAATGATAATCTCAGGTTTTGCTTACTGATTTGGTAAATACAGAGTTTTTGGTAGAGGTGTGACTTTTGAAGGTGACAGTGTCCATTTAACTCAAGTTCAGTACCTCCTCTTTTGCTGTACCTGTCTGGCTTCTGTGTGTTCAGCAATCAGAATAAAAGCCAATTGATTTTAAGTTATAATGATCCTACAACCTTGGAGGTGCACTGAAAGGAAAAAAACTCCAGCACCCTCTGCTGTCTGCACACAACCTAGGCGGGGATCCACCACCGCTAATTCTGGACATTTACAAAATATACATCAGCTTCGCACAGGCTGCAGAAAAGTGAGCGCCAGAAGGGACTGTGCAGGGCACTCTTTTTAAATGTCCAGTTTGAGGCAAGATGACATCCTGCAAGTTGTCCGTCAAGCATGAAGGAAATCTAAGCAATTTGCTCAGAAGTAGGCATGCTCGTAGATATCTACAGCAGATAAATCCCACCTTGGTAGCCTGTGAACTAGAAGAAGTGGAAAGCTTTGGCACAAGGAGTCATCACAGCAGATCGTCTCGTCAGATGTTGTGCCTGTGTATGTGCAGGCTAAATTTGGTAGACTAGAGGGAGAAAACTTTGTTCAGGTCACAGGGAACAGATTCTGCTCCTTGACAGCCAGGGAAGGGTACGAAACTCCAAGGAACGACACAACCAGGAGGAGCCAGAAGTGCAGGAACTGCTGTGCTGGAGAAGCACCTATTTGCTATTAAATCTGGGCTCCAAAAGCTTTGCTCTCACCTAGCTCGCTCCCATGTCAGCCCAAAGAGCTGAATTTCAGGAGTGGTATTTTTGTTGTAATAAAACGCCTATCTCCTGCCACCAACAGGTGGGGAGGAATAAGACCCGCCAAAAAATACATCATGGAGATGTGACACTCGGCTCCTGCAAAGTACCTTTAGTACCTCGAGTACCTCTAAAACTCATAGGTACCCAGCTGACTCTGAAAGTCCATGCTAAGGATATCTTCAAGTAAAAAAACTTGGATGAATTAACGCCTTCACCCAGGAGGCAGAAGCAGCAGATTTCTTTCCAAAATCCATGTTCATGTCAGGGAGAAGGATCAGATACGTTCACCAGCAGCAGTTTCAGTGTTGAAGAGATGCGACTCATTCCTCCTCTTGCCATTTTGGCTATTGGAGTGAGTGCATTTCTTCATCATCCCTGATGGGGTTTTCTCTTGAAAATTATACAGTTATCCAAAGAAAACAGAGATGCTCTTAAATATCATCTGTCAAAAAATAAGATCATTCCTTGGCCCTACAAAAGCACATGTGAAATCACGGCTAAAGAAAACTTGTACTTTTAAAAGGAACTGAACTAATATCTTTGTTTATTCCATGCATGCCAACAGCAATTTGACTTCAGAAAGCAGTAATTTCAAGCAGCTCTAGCTGCCATGATTCACCGTTGTGAATGATTTTGCCTCTCACAGCAAACCGGGAAGTGGCGTGAATGGCTTATTTTCCTGCTCCAATAAACTCTGACTCGTCATTCTGCAGATTTGTCTTTGTTTCTTATTTGCCTCCAACATAAAAATAATCTGAAGAATCAAAGGAAAAGACCTGAAGGGAACGATGATCTCAAAACTTATTTAGTCGTCCACATCTGCGTGGGAGCAGCCGCTCTCGCTTCCTGCCAGTCACCTGTCCGCTGCGGTTTTCCATGTCCAAGTACGTTCCTGCAAGACGGCGCTTTATCTTTTTGATGATTACTCAAACATAGCAGAATTTAAATGCCAGATAAAATTGGAAAGCTCTGTTTTGGACAAACTCCCACCTCACTTTTTGTTTCAAAACAGAAGTGTGAAGTAAAAGAGACATCATTTTTTCCAGCAAAGTGAAAATCAGTGCATCTCAACACCCAGTTAGCACATCTGGGGTTTGACCCAACTCATTTTTTATGTGACCCAAGAAGGCTGCCAGTGAGGCCGTCTGCGAGCGTCCAGGGCCCAGAGAAAAACTTCATCTTCAGCTGACGTTGAACGCTGCTCCGTATGGGCGGTACTTCTGCAAATCTGCCCACAATGTTTCTCAAAGATTTTATTTTCCACAGACCACATGCCTAAAAAACTCATGCATGGTGACAAACATACATCACTATGAACAGCACTCTAACTGCTCTCTGTCTTCTACATACGCCCCTACCTGAAAGAAACTACGATTTTGCTGTGAGTACCTATACAGCTCTTTAAATGCTTTCTGAAACGGTTTCCCTTTTGTACCAGCTGCAAAAGGATTTCCTGGAGTAAGCCACTAACTAGGGTTTGCGTGAGACCGCTCAGCTGGCTTTTTCCAGAAGGTACGTCTGGATGGAGACTTGGCTTTACTGCTACAGTTTGCTACCAAAGTCAACAGCGAGTGTCAGCGAGCCCAGAGTTTGCACTGGTTGGGAAAGGGGCCTGCAATGTGCCCTCGAAGCATGGGGCTGCCCGGCACGGCCAGTCCCGGGAGAGGCAAGGTGTCCTTTGGGATGAGCTGTTGTGTTCACTCACTGCTACAGGAGCAGAGCCTGCGCTGCCATCCTGTTTGATGGGACAGGAGCTTGCAGCACCTTTTACATCTCTTGTTCTTCTGAACCTCTCTGCAGACCAGCTTCTCATTTAGGAAATGTTAATCATTCCTTTTGCACCCGTTTTTTATCATTTACCGCCCATACCTAGCCAAAAGATGTTTGCAAACTATGAACATGCCCCTGGCCACCCCACCGCCAAGGTCAGATGGATGCTGCTCACTGGGGATGAAGAACATCTTTGGGGACCTCGCAATCTCCTCAAATGGCTGCCGCAGACGATGAAGTTTTGTACCCTTGGTTGCGCTATGTCGCAGGACCAAAAAAGCGCCTGCTTAACCCGAGCCTCACTGCTACAGCCTTCAAAGGGGAAAATTACTACAGCTCACTCTTTTCCAACTGGAAATGATTATGCCTTTGTTGCTACCGAGGGTGCTCCTTGGCAGGCAGCCCAGGCACCACAGGTAATGGCCACAATAGGAGGTGCTGCAGAGACGTTGGCATTTCATCGCGGGGGAGAAAAAGGGGGAAAACGCACTATCTGCGAGCCCGACACAAACAGCTCAGGGTAAACCCATTTGTCAGAGTGGCAAGTGACCTTTTCCGTTCACCTGTGATTAAGGAACCAGATTTGTTCATTAAGGCCAATAAACCAAATTAAGACGGCTGGGTGCAGGGGATTCAAGCAGCTTTTGCCATCCCACTCCTTGAACTCATCTTATTAGAGCAGCCTGGGAAGTGGAAGGAGTAACTCGGGGCAGGTCAGGGCAAAGCAGTGCTAAATCTGTGTCTCTCGACCCGTTGTTAATCATCTATTCTCTTTCTATAAATGAATTTGGAATGTGGAGCAAATCATACTAAAAGATTTCTCCTCCTTGCTGAATACTTCAGGAGCTTTAAGGAATTCAGCTCAGGAGCAATGTTTCATTCAGGGCTGTTGATTAGTTCCACCGTGGAGTGCACTAGACAAGACAATAAGTGGACGACAGACACAGTGATTCATAGATTACTCTGCTGAGAGTTGCAGGTGTTTTGGGATCGAATGAAAGGAAAGGAGGTTGGGTCAGTTCTCAAACCGCCTTCCTGTTAAAGGATTAGCACGGGTAACTCAAAGTTATTAAAATCGTTCTCATAAATGTAAAAGTTGGAATTTTTCCTTAAAATTACCTTTCTTCACACACACAACCCCACTCTTTCCTAGTAGAAACAGCAAACATCTCAAGTTTAGAGTTAGTGGCAGCACCAAACTGAAAGCAAAAAAGGGGGCCAGATCCTCACCTGGTGTAAACAGGAAGAGTTTCCGGAAAACTTTGTGTAGGAGACCAAAAAAAGGATTTAACCAAAGCCCCGAAACTTTTCTCACTTCCCAGAGATGGCTGGATGACAAAAAATGTGTGCAATTACTTAAGATACAGGTATAGGACTATAAAACCCTTTTTCTTTATGAGACTACACGATAAAAGGATTTTAGTGAAGTTAGAGAAAAGGAGAGAGTATTATGTACTTCACTGAAGCCAACAGAGGAGACTTTCTGCCTTAGCTTGGGGAGAGCAGGAGCACAGGGGGGTGCCAGCCTCAGTGGGGGGACACGGGGGGTGGCTTTGCCAGGTGCTACAGCTACCTGTCCCCCCAAGGACACATCAGCAGGGAGAGAAGGCAAAGGGGTTTTGTTCTCCAGGAGTGCAGCCAGGAGGGAATAACTATAATTTAACCACATGCCCTGCTTAGCTACAGCAGAGAGCTGATGCTACTGCAAGTGTTCATCCACCTGCCCGTTTTGCAGGCACGGTCAGAGAAACCAAGTGCCACCTTTTCCTAAGATAAAGAAAAAGCCACTGTTTCTCCACCACCTTCTACAGGATCCAATGCTGATGCTGCCCCTCCACGCCGCTCTGCCGAGCCTCGCAGAACCCTGCACTTACATACACAGGCCCTCAAGGAATAGTCGCCAACATACTTTTGAACTCGATGCTTCAAATGGGTATGCAAATCCCACATTTCATGCATCACGGGGTGTTTTACGCTCTGGCAAGAAATGAAAGTCACCTAAGAAGCAATTGCCATAATAGGGTGATGAGCACAATAGAAAGACGTTTACAGGGCTAAACATATTATTGACGTCTCTGGTTTGACATAGTTTCCATACAGCAAGACACATAGTTCACACGTCAAAAACATCTTTTCAGTGATTACAACGTACACGTCCAGAAGTGCAGTACTGTACTTTGCTGTTCTACAGACGCTGCCTAAAATAGGAATTAGGAAGTGTTATTAATTAAAAAGCAATTTGCATATACTGTATACTATGAGTAAGGCGTTGCGTTGCTCTGGGATTTTGACTTGAGGAGCTTCCAAGCATGTAAAAAAAAAAAAAATCAGTGAATTTTTGTTAAATTTCAGAAGATGCACTAAACAGAGTAGATGATAAGCAATAGCACATGGTTCAACTATTCTATCTGCTTTTTTCACTTTTAGAAACATATATAAAGCAGACTTTTTTTTGTCTTTGCTATTTAGAGGATTATTCATTTTTAAATCAATTTTCCAGTTTTAAGATGTGCTGTATGGCAACATTCATGTTGACCCCTATGCTCTTCAAAGTGCATTTTATCAAATATGCTTAACTTGCAAGTAAAACTATCTTTCTTCCTCTGCTTTTCTTTCTTTCTTCCTGACTTGCAACCATGAAAGCAGATAAGAGCAGGTCCCAGCCAACACACCCCTTCAGGGGACGGTGGCAGCTCCCCACTGCTGCCCATGCTCCCCTTCCCACCCCCAGTTTCCCCAGGGCTGGGCTCTGGGCATCAGGTGAGAAATCCCTGAGTTGCATTTCATGCAACCCAGTTAGCAAAATCTGCCAAGTGATGGAGGGCAAGCTAAGCCAGTGAGATCTGGAAGGAGACCAAAAGCTGGAGGAGTTGCTCTACCTCCAGCCAAGGCCAAGCCTCGCACAGAGACATAGACCACAGCTGTCCCCCAGTCAACCTTCAGCCAGGGCTAACGGGGCAGCCTGCTTGCATGGTGGATGGGGAGAATGAGGACATTCATTTAGCAACCAGTCTCAGCTTTTTCATTTAGCTTGGAGGAAAAATTCACACCTGCAACGAGCAGCCAGGAAAAGCCAGGTGGGAAGGTCTCAGCCACACCATCCATGTCAAGGGCACGCTCCCAGGTGGGGAAGGGCAGCACTCCCTGAGACACCTGCCTGCTGCACCAACCCCTATAGCCGGCGGGCAGGGGCAGGGCAAGAGGAGACAGTGAGGGGGTGTCCCCATGTGTTTCACCCCAAAGTCCATCATAACAACATTTCACAGGAGGGTTAAATGAAATTGGAAAATAATCCATAAAGCACTTTGCTGTCTTTTGGGACAGAAGGCTCTGTACCGTGCACAGCAGGATGAGCTAATATTGCTGGAAAGAAAAGCACTAAAAATATTAAAAGGTGTAAGATCATTCAGTGCTGAAGTTGCTCCAGCTTGACCCAGGATATAAGTTATTTGCTAAACAGAGGATCTACACACATCCCAAACATACCGGCCAGGAGAGCATCACAAGGCTGATACCCTGCCGGACCATCGCCCCCTCACCTGCCAAACCCTAAGAAACACTTGTTTGTAGTTTGCCATGTCACATTAAATTGAAATCTTTCATTGCCTGGCTGGGAAAGGATAATAGAAAGCAACATTTCAAGGTGATCTACCCTTCCAAACATAATCTTTAGCTAATTAATTATTAACCAACTATTTATTGGTCAGCTGATACTGCTTGAGATATGGAGTTCCAGGCAGTGCACCAGTGAGATCTCACACTGCTGTACTTCTCTTAATTAAGCACAGGTGAAATGACATTTCGGCTAACCCTATTAATGTGGAGGCCCTGTGGGGTAGGAGCAGTATGAGTGTGATACAGCTCTGCATCCCAACCGACCTCTCCAGGCTTTTCCTCTTCCTTTCCACCATCCCCAGCTGACAGCACAGCTAACCTTGCCAAAGAGCCACATCTTCAGAAAAAGCCATGTGCAGGTACTGCTCTGGCTTCGGGAAGTATTTCCTTCTGGATCTGGCCCACACTCAGGCACCTCCGCATGGGATCGGGCATCCTTTCTCCCAGGTACTCCCCAGCCTGCCAACCGCTAAATTTCCAGCGTGCCTGCAGCCCCCTTGTGGAATGAGGTTTCAAAAACTACACAGAAAAGAGGCATTGTTTTAATTTAAGAGCACGGAGGAGTTATTTTTAGCTGCTGCGGGGCTGATCCTGCAGGTGCCGTAGGCTCCCCGGAGCAGCAGCAGCTCCTGGCACCTCTCAGGATGCACTGGAGCCACTGGTGACCTGAGGGAAGACTCCACTCTGTATCATATTTAAACGCCAGCAAAATGTTTTCCTTGTTTCTCTATAATTCCTCAGCATGGGCTTCTGGTTGTTTTTTGGTTGGTTGGTTGGTTGGTTTGGTTTAGCCCAGAATTGGGGATTTTTGCTTCACAGTGTTATTTCTAGCCCACCAGTCCAATTCTCTGCTCGCTGCAGGACCGGAGGCACTTTCCAGCCCGCGCCGCTGCTGCAGGCTGTCCAAGCGCTGTTCTCACTTTCAGTGTTTCCCCACTCATGCCTGAGAAAATAAATTGTAAGAGATATCAAGTCACTTCGGATTTCACTTGCGGTGAGAACATCTCAGTCCTTCTTAAGATGTCACACCCACCAAAATCCCGGGCGGGATGCAGCACCCAGCAAGTGGCCCAGGAGCAGAGACACGGGTTCGTAAGGCACTCGGAGAGAGAAGCACAATTAACATGCATTTCTTTCCCGGTACACATCTAGCAGAGCATATCAAGGAGAAAGCAGGGGAAAAAAAAACCCACGCTATGGTGTTCCTAATAAACTAAGAAACTTTTTTGACTTTCATGATGTACATATGGCCGTTAATTTCAATGTCATGTTATGATTTTTGGCTGAGCCAACAGTATGTATGTATGGATGGAAGCAAGCAAAACAAATGCATTTTGTATTCAAATTTATACAACTCCATACATTTTTATGCTGTTTATTTGAAAATTAATTTTGGCTTAGGCCTTAGAGACAGCAAATGTTGTCAAGATTTGAGGGCTACCTGAAAAGCCTTGGGGACAGCATTACCCTTATGCATAAGAAACAGCAAAATAAAATAAAAATAAATGAATTTCCAAATACGTCATGGCTAATCCCTTGAGCTGACCTACAAATGAATTATAGAGGGTTTGCTACAGGACTGAGTAGATCTTGTGATTTCACTGAGAGATTTATCTTATTTTCCAACTTATTTTCATATCTTATTTCCTTTTCTTTTAGAATTAGACTGTAAATAAAAGAGCTAAGACCGAATGAAGCTCCCTTTCACCGCACTCATATTGGATTGATAAATTAAAACGGTGAGATGAGTTTTGTATGACCCATCCTCGAGGATTTGGGAAATTTAGCCGATGCAAAACAAGGCATTAATTTGGAGAGGCCTAGCTACTTACAATGCTTAGTATTCTGACAATGATGAATGGCATCATTCCAAGCAAATGGTAATTTCACTTTTTGTGACAGTACTTTAGAGCAAAACCGACTTTCTTCACACAAAGAATTTGCAATCCTATTGAACAGAGGCTGTACCTGAATATCAGAAATCCTTCATTGTTTAAGTATCATCTGATATTCTTGATTGGCTCCAGACTGAAGGTTGCAGTTGAATTAGGGAGAACGGAGGTTAAGTCCTAACCTTGAAAGATTTAGCAGCCATTGAAACACTGCCTTTGGGCACTTATTGGCCTGTATTTATCAAAAAACTTTTCAATTCAATGAGGGGAGGGAGAAAACACAAAACTTGTCACATTCATCAAGTGAAGCCACTGGAAAGACATCTACAGAAGAACACCCAAAAAGCATAATCTTTCAGAAGAGCTGATAGAAATGGTAATTGGATGGGATGAAGAATAATACTTCTAAAGCAGGGGTATAGAGAATATAGCTAAAAAATCAAGGTCAGGAGAAGAGAATGTATCCTTTTCAACTTAATAAAACTTACATTTGCCTTTTGTATTGCTGAAAATATTCCAGGTACCATCTCTAATTTATTTCTGCACAAACACTTCTCAGTGAAAACAGGATTACAGACAAACTGGAAGCATGTTTTCTTTTAGCATACGTGCAGCAAACATAAAAGCATTGTTAGCAGATACAATCAGGGAAAAAAAAAAAAAAACACAACACAAAACAAACTTCAGGACTTCCCTATTATTTAGAAATGTGGCTCAGCCTTCAGAAACACAGAGAGCATCTTTAAAAAAAGCATCTCCCTAAGGCACTCGAAAGCCACCTTCTATGATTGGCAAAGAGCACTGACATTGTCTCCCAAACAGGGAACAGAAATGATGAATCATAAAAACTTGATTGCACTTCTTCCTGCCTCCTTACTAACAAGCTAATCAGAGACCATGAAGCGAGTGTCATGTGTAAACGGATGAGTTGTACGGGGATGCTATATTGTCCCATTTTTATCTTGCACAAACACCTCTGGCTTGAACTTTGAAGGCTTTTGGCACATTTCTGAGGTTTTGTATCAGGGGTCCTATCCAGCTGGTGAAGAAGGGGAAATACTGAAGTGCTGTGTCGTTCTGCTCGCCGGAGTTGCACGGATGCAGGTGTCTCCTTACTGACGAAGACATCAGTTAAGGGGAAAGAAATCTGCAAAAGGTCAGTATCTGCAGACACGAAGCCTCCAGCCAGCTCCCTAAACAGTTAACAGAAACAGCACCTACTACCAAAACATCCCCATAAATAACTCCTGTAATGAAAGTAGAGATGAAAGCATTTGTTAATTTTCCATAGTCCAGGGAATTTGGCTATCGATGCCTATTAATCCAGGAAATATACCATTATATTTGTCAAGAGCTTCTCAGGATGTAGGGCTGGAGGAATAACCTATGATTCATGCTGACAACATTTTCTTCACCAAACCAGGTACCATATTTTAGGGTTACGGTGTATTTAGTGATAGCACTGACTAATCTGCTCAGGGCACTATTGCTCATCAGTGAGGCTTTCCTGCTGCAAGGTACCTGTAAAACAGCCTTTGCCAACCAGAACTGTATGTCATCCCCATCTAAAAACCATCAGCTGCAACACGTGGTGGGTATATGTCAGTGAAGATGCCCTGACATGATGAAAACTGCAACAAAGGACAAAAATACACAGCAGCAGCCCCAAAATCACTAAGTTGGGGTGAAACATACCATCTGTTCTTCAACACCTTGACATCAAGAAAGCAGTTACAGGGATGCCCTGGTGTGCCTAGGCATTTGTGGACATATGGTATGTTTTACCATTAACTGCAAATTTCCTTACTTTTATTGTTTTCTGTCACAAGCATAATGTTTTCTTTAACACAGATTTGTTGCATGAATGTATTTATTATACATTTCATGTTTTTCCCAGCCGCTCCCCACTTCTCCTTGGCTTTGTTGGTCTCCGCACTGGTGCAGGCCACGCCGTGGCAAGGACCCATCCTGGGGACACTGACTGCCCTGCGGGACCTCGGGCACCCACTTCAGCGTTAAAAATGCTGCGTGCCATGACATGGATCTGCACTCCAGGCCTTGTGTTTTCCTCCACGGTGCTCAAAAACCCCTTTAAATCACCATCCAACAAGTGCCTCATTTCTTCTCCTCTGCACTCCTCCAGAGCACGTGGACCTACCAAGTGAGCACCGCCCTACAGACGTCCGATCTCCTCAAGTACTTTCTTAAGCATTTTATTTTCCATGTCCAAACCAGATTGGATGTGCCTTTGCCCCCTGTGTGCACCACGCTGGGTCTCCTCCCTTGGCCCACCATCATAGCCCCAGGAAGAAAACCAGCAGCTCAAGGGAAAAGCCAGATATACTCCTGGGTGACTCAGTCTCACATAATTCCTATGTGGTCACAGCTGAGGTAAACCCACATCCACCTCAGTATCTCTGAAAGAGCAAAGGAAGGACTTTTCAGGACATGACCCATAACTACAGAGGTACAAACTGGATGGCCACAGTCCACATAGTTATGGTGAGATTGGAATGGCCACGCTATCCGTGATGAAGGAAAAAGGTATTTACAAGATCAGTGCTTTTAGGTAAAAGATGACTTCAAACATCTAGAAAATTAAATATATATTAGTCATAAAGAGAAGAGCTAATCTCGTATACCCACAACAGGAAAAAAAAAATCAGTATAATTCCTGTATCACTTGCAATTATTCGGAGGCAGATCTTACATCCCATCTACACAATCCTCAGAGCTGCCCTTTGATACCAGTGTAAGTGTTGACCAAGCAGAAGTTGACTAAATACCTCAGGATTTGGCCCTCCGATGTTGAGCAACCAATCTTAATTTAGAGCATACATTTCCCAAAATACATTAAAAGTATAAGTTAAGTCTTCACTGCAGCAGGCTCCAGGAAAGCAAAGTAAACATGTCATTATTTGTGGCAATGGTGGCGTGTGCAATTTTCCAAAAAAAGGTTGGTTTGTGGGAAATCACCAAATTAATTGCTACCTCGCATAAAAGGGGTATATTCTACAATGATTTCTGCACGCTTCTATGAATTTATTTATCTGCCTGATGCCACCTGTTTCGCTGCCGGTTCCTCCAGCCACATACCAAAGCATCGCTGGGGGGGTCAAACCTGGAAAATTCCTGGGCACCATCTGCTTATTCATAACCCCCAAACCCATATTTCCATCTCGGCATCATATCCGCCCTTATCGTGGGGCATTGTGCTCTAACGACCATTATTTAATTAACAGATGAAGAAGCCCAGAAGCCGCTCCTGCAGATTTTGAACTTGATCTTCTCTCATTTGCTGTCATGCAAGACCAGATAAATGACAAGTATTTCGAGAGTCTGCAAAGGCCCTTTAGAACAGCTGCACAGGCTTCACCCCTTCTTTGCAGCAGGTTTCTCACTTAAGAAAAAAACACGCTTCATTACATCGCCTCTTACTTGAGCTGCAAGGGTCTATTCAAGGAAGATAAGCCTCTTAGAAATGAAGTAGCGTTGAATTTAGGTTTTGAGTGACAGGAGGAAGGTTTATCCATTCAGCAGACAATACTGCTTTCTCTGCATTAATCTAGGAGGCGGACAATGATCTGTTTTTTAGGCAGCATCTCATCTCTTTTCCCACAGCAGAAGGTGATTAGAGTTCGGAAGCAGGGACTGTGAAAGAAAGGCGAGCGCTATCTCCTCAGCCCTCCTGTTTCCTGAGCGGGCAGGAGGGAAGTTCTCGGCCAAGTGCATCAATCACGGGGCTGGCGCTCAGGATGTGCCGCTTGGTCGGGGGCTGACCGGGGGCTGGCAGGTGAGGGCACGGGCACCCTGGCAAACCCCAGCCACGTTATCTCCGCAGATAAACACATGGGCTCAGCCAAAGGAGTTTCATAACCCCACGTGTCCTGCCTTTGGGACAGGGGGAATAACTCCCCGGTATGAGCCCAGGTGTCAGAAAACACTTTTCCTTAAGTGGGTCTGGCCGAGGGATTCCTTATCAGCGACGAGCGTTGGCATTTCTCAGCTCCCCCCTCCCAGCAGCGCTCTGCGCTGGCTGGCAGCTCCATCCAGGCCATCTCCCAACACTCACAAAGAGGGCTGTGCTGCTCCTGCTTTGCAGAGAGGGGAAGCAAGTAACCGAGAAGCAGATTTGCCTGGGATCACAGCAGTAGAATGATTGAACCCAGAAATTTTGGCTCTCCCCTTGGTCCCTGGGACCTCCTGGCAGATTACACACAACCAAAGGGGCCGGGAGCTGGCGCGGGGAGCCCGCTCACCCCATGCCCACTTGTGTAACAATGCTCAAAAACAGCTAAAACTTTTTCGTGCCTCACATCACCTCCATTTTCCATGGAGCAACCTGCAATTTCAACCAGCTCTTCAGCGGGAGAAGTGAGTTACCAGGAGCCACGCAAGAGCGGCACGGCAGCAGCCTGCTCAGCAGCGCTGGCATTTCTCTCTGCTTTTCCGAGACCTGTGCCCCCAGCTGTCAGGCTGGAGGGGTTTTAAGCATTTCAGCTTTTCAAGCACACATGCATAGGCATGAACAGGCAAGGCAGAGAGAGAAGCAAATATACTGAAGTTCAAATAAATACACCGCACAAATGCTATAGTTTGTGCTGATACTCGAGACAAGACATCAAGCTTTCCAAACAGAATTATTAAACTATCCATACACGCATCTTCCTACATGCAAAATAACCTGCCACTTCGACCATTTTCTTTAGGTAACCTAAATCTTCACAAATTAATGTTGCAAATACTGACTAACCCATAGAAATCAGGTTTCTCGTCCCCAGTTGGCAGGGAACCTGGCAGACGCCATGCCCGTAAGTGAAGGCTGTCGCAACCCACCAGGGAACATCAGGACCAAAAAAAAGCCAAGATGAAGGCACATTGGATACCCCATCCCCGGCTGCCCAGGGACCTGCTTAGAGGACAGTGAGAAAACCCAAGTCTATGTGAGCTGAGCAGTTAAAAATTAAAAAAAAAAAAAAAAAAGCAAACCATGTTCCTAAAAGTATTTCTACCATTTTATGTAACACCCTGTGGATGCTATTTTTAAATAAGCAAATCCTCTGTAAGACAAAGAACATTTTCTACATCAGGAGGACTTTGTTGTGTCCCAGAGCAAAGCAGCCAAAGGGAATCCTTTTTCATTGCCGGGACGCTCTGAATAACTTTGAAGGGGCAACACAGCAACCCTCGCTCCTGTTAGCAACAGCCCACCGATCAAAATGCAGCGTGTTGCAGAAACACGGCAAACCTTCCACAAATAAGGAGCGTATTGACACATTTTCTCTTCGCCCCTTTGTGCTAAGCCTGTGTAACTGCGCTTCAGTGAATAGCTTTTTTGTTATTCTTATCTCCGCGCCTCAAAATTCCTCAAAACACATCTGTCACGGCACAGCTTGAGAGCCAGCCCCGAACAACTCCGGTGTCACAGCTCTCCTATCTCCTCTCCAACCTCCCAGGTGGGAAGAAGTTTGCACAGACATTTCTTTTGCTCATCGGAGCATGGCTGGCGTGCCGAGTCAGCACCACACAGACCCACGTCCTCTCCTTTTTTTTCTTCTTTTCCCCCTTTTTATATATTTTTTTTAAGGGACTTAATTGCTTCGTTTCAGATGTTATGTTTAACCTCAGGAAATGGTACTATAGACATGGCAAACAACTTTCTGGTTGTTTCCAATCAGTACCATATTATAAAGTACAGCCAGTTAAGAATCCTATTCATTTTCTTGCCCTGTCATCTTGATCTTATTTGAATGTCTGGGGAGCAGGAGGTGCTCGCTCGGCCCCGCGTTTCAGAAGTGGGGGCAGGAGCGTCTGTGCAATGTGTTAGAGACACTGAAAGTTTTCATTTTGACTCCTTAATGAGAGCGACCTTTGCCACGAGCTGATGAGTTCCATACCTGTCCTGGTGTGTTTTCTGAAAACATTTGACACTGCTCGCAGGTTTGACGGGGATATGACTAATGAAGTCTTGGTATAAAAATAATGGGCTGCAATTGCAAGTCATTTGTGTGAAACCAAACTCCTTAAAAACTTGTCTCTGCTCACTTTCTGTTTTCTAAATGAGTCAATAATACGAATCAGATGGCTTGAAGGAATAGACCCCCAAATATTTCCTCTCTCCCTTCTATAAATTAGCTGCCATTTTGTGCAATTTTTGTTGCCTCCAGGCACGGTTTAAATTGGACTGTAGTTACTAAATTGCTGGAGCTATTGCAAAATGTGTAGGCTAATACATAATACCTTGTTTTTGTTAAATGTATAGTAACAGCTCTTCTTGTGAGGTCAAGAGGCCCAGGTTGCTACTACTTAGAATGCATAACAATTTTATGTAAAGTAATGGGGAGGCAGGCAGGAGCGCATTTTTCTGCTGCAACTTTTAAATAGTCAAAAAAATGTATGTATTGTTTTCACCTTTTCTTTTGTTTTTTTTTTATCTGTTACAAGGGCAGAGGGTTGCTTCCCCGTGGGCCAAGGGAATGCAGGATCAGGACTCTCCCAACCACATTAAAGGCGGCCACTTCAGAGACGCATCACCGTGGCTCATCCTCCACCACAAATGTTTAAATTCTCTTTTTAATTGAATAGATACACCATTAATCTAACCACCTGGGTAGTCAGCTCAGAATATATAAGATGCTACAATATCAACAACACAAATATCCTGGAAACTCATGAACTGAACTATATTCTCAGCACAACTGGATGTACCACTAACTCTTCCAATTTTAGCATCAGTACTGATAATTTTTGTTCTTCTTTAAGCCTCAGCTCTTGGAGTCATGTGAATATATGAGGACTTTAACTCTCTATTAGAAGCAGCAGCTTACAACATGATGGAAGAACTCCTGAAATTCTCACCCAAGCTAGCTCAAAACCTTGAAGAAAAACAAAAACAAAGTCATGTGCTTTAACTTCCATACCTCTGAGGCACCTGATTCATGATTTTTGATTGCCAGGGACTGGAAAACCTGTTACAATGGCTATGAAAACTTCCATTATAAACTATTCCGACTGCTTTTAATCCAATCTGACCCCTGTTTGATGACAACAGGTCCGTACAGGTCCTAACTTTCCCTAACATACATATACATATATATATTCCTGCATAAATTATTTTAAATTCCACCCCCCCAGAAAAAAAACAACATTCTGCTGGATACAAAATAAAATAAATATATGATGGAGGTCTAGTCACACATTTTAGTGCACTAGTGGAGAAGGGTTTATATTGTATGGTTTTAGAGCCCACGTGGACTAGAAGGGGCCACCACTGGGAGGTTTGTTTGATGTTGAAACACACAATCAAGTTATTTTATATAAGATAGTATTTTAGCCACATTTGGGTAGGCAATTGAAAGGCAAAGGTCAGCATTTTTCCTTCAGTTCAGGGATATATATATACCACACAAGTACAAACACACATTGTGCTCATGTACGTGCGCATATACGTGCGAGAGTGTTATGAAAGTGTGGAAGAAATAATCCGTACAGGTTACAGACATTTCCCATTACAACCTGTGAGTGTTCTCATTATACCAAAGCTCATTTGCACTCAAAACGTGCAAAGTTAGGAACACACGTAAACTTTTGCAGGACCAGGGCTTAAGTACACACTCAACCTTACACTCCAGGTTTGGACATGCTGTTCTTCAGCCCTAGAACAAACGCAAAGCTTCGTACAACTAAATATAGCCAGTATACAAGAGATTTTGTTTTGTTTTGTTTAGCAGCTCCCCTGTGACCCAACAGAAGTTACGAAACCAAATGAATGTAATAGAGCGTTCATTCTCTGCTTATTGATGTTGCCTCGCCCTTGGGCATATTTGCAAAATTTCCTTCTACATAATAAAAAATGACATGTCACTTGGTGTGGCCAGCGGGACTGTGGACCGGCACTAGTCAAACACAGAGGCTATTCGCTGTTAAATGCCTGCTGCTCCTTTAGGACAAAGGCATTCCTGGACTCAGATAAAGGTGATATTCTTCTATGCTAAATCTCAGCGAGGATGGTACAAGAGTTTGTTGGTGGGGTTGCCCAGAGATAGGACAGTCTCTTTGTGGAAAGTTTGCTCACAACACAAACTCCCTGCGTTAAGTGGACTCACAGCTACGCTTGGAAGAACTGCACATGCCATTTCATCATCTTCTTTGCTGCATAAACCAACACATCTACTGTCACTGGCATTTCCTTGCCTCCAACCCCAAGCAGCTGCCATTGGAGGGACACACAAGAAATCCTTCCTCATGCAGCTCCACAGCAATAGCAAGAGACCAGAAGCCAGAGAGCCCACTTTTTGCTGTCTTCGTTCAAGGATTCACTAATAAATCCCCATTAGCCAGACCGAGTTCTCCTATCCTGCAAGGACGCAATCCAGACCTGGAACAAGAGGACTCCAACACCCAAGTGCTCCAGGACCCCACGTCTCCTCTCAGGCAGCGCCCACTGCACCTCCTGGTAGGAAGGGGACCTGGCAGACAGCGAGCGCTCCTCCCGGTACCAGCATCACACCAAATGAACAATAACCACATACTCCAGCATTCATAGCTCTACAGCTGTCAGCTTCTGTGGTCAGCATCTCACCTAGCTTTAGGGAAGGCACTTTTTTGCAGGTGGTCATCCAGCCTCTC
Organism: Ibidorhyncha struthersii; assembly: GCA_013398815.1. Lineage (NCBI taxonomy): Eukaryota > Metazoa > Chordata > Aves > Charadriiformes > Charadriidae > Ibidorhyncha > Ibidorhyncha struthersii. Next base: position 251,300 of record VZSZ01001063.1, read on the forward strand.
GCTGCAGTCCACAGAGGAAGACACATTGGAGATCTCAGCCCAGATGTATGGGCTCTCACTGTCACCTACCAAGGGGGCTCTGACTGCTGGACACCAAACGGAGCTAGACAAGATGAATCTCACCCTGTGCGGCAACCTACAGGGAAGTTATCTTGTCCTTGCTTATTTCAAAACCTCTCATATTTTCCTTTAAAATACGTGGTATCAGCTGTGGCAGAGACAGGGTCCTTGGCCAAATTGTCCCGCTCATGGTGGGATTTTCTACTTTCTGAACTCCATCTTCGTTTTTGCTGGCTCAGGCTCACTTGTAGGTAACTGTGTTTTCGCACTCCCTGTTAACCACAGTGCACATTGTAGCTAAACCTAATTTGCAGTTTGGGTACAAACGGGTAATTAGACATCCACCCCTTCCAACATTTGTGCCAGCAGTTTAAAGCGGGTGCAGAATTACCAGGTTGAAATCGTGCCTTACACCTTGACACCAGCTCTGAAAAGGCTGGTCCTGGGACCTCGGACATTACATAAATATATGCACAGCCAGGAGGAAAATGGTGCAAGCCAGCCAGGATTCTTTTTAATATATCTCCTTAATTCAAGGGGCCCATTATATATCGTGCTCAGGACGGGAAAAGGAAGACTTGTACCCACTTGGGGGGGGGGCAGGTTATGGTTTAGCCACCAGCTTTCCTTTTTGCTCACACAAGGGCTAATTCATAGGTTAAGTGGAGGATTATGGATGATAGAAATGCAGCAGCCCTTTTCCTTTCCTCCCCATGCTTTTCATGTAAAGAAGGCTTCTCTCATCCCTTCTGCAAAAGTGTCGACACATTTCCATAGCTCTGTGAGAGGACCTGCCATTTCTGTCACTCTGCTACCCCTTGTCCCTTTGTCCCCACAGCATCTTATTTCAGCTTGGAGAAGAATAATTCACGTTTTCAGAAGATAAGACCAGATTTCCTAGGAAATACTTCTGTAAGAAAAGCCTGATCTCTAACCATGCCTAGGATAACATGAGCCCAGTCCTCTTTTTCACTGACTTGTGAGAGTTTTGCCACCAATTTTAAAAAAAGCCCTTTGCAACATGACTCTTTCAAAGCAGCACCTTACTTATCATGATGGCACCTGCAAAGTCACCAGGCACCCTTGAGCGCATTTTGTCAGTGGGAAAAAAATGACAGCGTGGAAATTCAAGCACTGGCCAAACACCAGCCTGCCTCCCAGTACCCAGCCGTACTGCCCCGTCAGGATAACTGTCTTTGCCTGGCAAAACTATAACTACATAGCAAGTAAATGCTTAGAGAAATTAAACAAATTGTTACAAATTAATGGCCTAAGGCTGCAAAGACTCACGCTGAAAACAAATATGTGCATGAACAGACAGCCCCATTGGGCTGCTCACGACCCAAACTTACCAACTGGAGCAAAGTTGCAACCATAGGTTTGCATAAAAGAAACCTCTGCAGGCTTTTGTCATTCTGAAAACATAGAAGAAGCCACAGGCAGATGCCTTATGCATTTGTACATACGTTGCATCTCAGGAACAACATGTATGTGCTGTGGACTGCTGCATTTTTCAGAGTAAGTGATTTTATGTTGTTGAGCACAACAGTAAATAAAGCTCTGATATAATTCTCACGTAACTTTTTTTGCTGGCATGAAAATTGTCTTCCCCTAGCCTTCCAGTAACTTAAACATTTTCCTTTGATAGTTTCCCTTTTGTTTCTTTCAATTTTGTTTGTTTTAGAGAAATACTTGGAATTTTAGCACAGGATCTGCGAGTCGCCTTTTTTCTCGACTCCTCCCTGTTAAAACCTTGACTCTTTTTTAAGTGCACAACAGAGACATTTGCTGCATTCCCAGAGGGAAAGAGGGAACAGAGAAAAAAGTTAATTTGAAAAATTTATTTTTTTTGTGGGGGATAAATGCACGTTCCACACTTGTTCTGGGTAAGATAGATGGGAATCCTACATAAAAGGAGATCTTTGGGTTTTGAAGAGTGAAGTGGAGAACCAAAAATGTTCTTTCATTAAAAAAAAAAAAAAGTTTAGGATCATCTATACATGTTTTTTCATGTATTTTCTATGGAAACATGGCCAGAGCTCACAGTTTCCACCTTAGGTACATTTTCCCTAGTTAATTAAACCCTCTTTCCCCACATGACAAATGGGCCCTTCTCAGGAAAGGGCACGATTGCAGGAACGGGTGAAGTCAAAGAGGGCATTCTTAGTGATTAGACATGAAATACAGACTTTGAAAACATAGAGATTTTGAATGTAAAGAGGGAATAACTTACTGCATCCTTAGGGTAAAGATAATTTATGCATCCTTTGCCTAAGTGAGTTTTCTCTATCTGTTTATTTTGGGTTTAAAAAGTCTATTTATCTGGTCGGGTGTACTTTTAAAAATGTCCTTCCCACGGCCCTCCTCTTCTGTACAGTGCTCACATGTTTCCCAAGCCAAATTCATTAGAAATATTGCCTTGATGATATGTGAGCTTTCAAATGTGGCATGCTTGCGGAGAAAGCATGGGCACTGATGGGCTGAGTTTGGGGCCAGCGTCTCTGACCGACCCCAAAAGTACCATTGCAAACTGCCAATGTTCAGGATACAAAAATCATGAATTATGAGAGAGGGGACCTAAAAATCATGAGCTGTTTTATATTTAATGAGATACTGGGCTTGGTGCTCCAGGCCATGTTTTCAAGTACTCTTTTTCCACAAGCTTTGCTGGAAATTCACTGTATTTAAAACGAAAATTAGGGTTGTCCCAGTTGCTTTCCCTACAAAGGTTTGGACAGGGAGGTGTCACCAGCTGAAGTTCACAGCCTACAGGAAAATTTGGGAGGTTTCTTCCTTTCATCAGACAGGCACACTGAGCATCAGGGAAACAACAAGGATTGAGCTGAGGAACAGGGACAACGTGCAGGGCCCACATACAGACAGAGGTACTGAATATATTCAAGAGGTACCAAATATACTCAATTCCTCCCACATCCTAGAGTTCAGGGACCTCTTATTTCCTTAGCAGTGCTGTTTCTTCTTAGTTCAGATAGAGTAAGTTCCTCTAGCTTAAATGAGGAACTAGTATCAGCACAAGGAAAAACAAAACAAACAACATTAAAAAGAACAAAAACCAAGAGGCAAACCTATTCTTGCTGTTGTCCAAGTAACTTCCAAACAACATGGCTTGCATGGGGTTCAGAGGGCACTTGTATAAGAAAAAACAAAAAACCCATCAGAAGCAGTGACTGACCCACAGTCTTAGTCAAATCCCCCTATCTCGGTTTCCCCATTTTGCAAAATGAGGCTATTATAAAGTCTTCTAACGCACAGTGGAAAAATCTGTATCAGCTAGCAACACAAATCCTACCTACCTACTGAGTGCAATTACTAAATTCTGTAAATTTGGGGGGTGGAACCTTTCATTTTCTATGAGACATTAAACTATGCGTGAAAGTGTCTGGTCCACTTTTAAATAATATAACAATCCCTCACCAATTCCGATCTTCCTCCTACTGAACTCATAGGATCTCTCTGTCGATCAAGTGCTTCAGAAAGGCAGCGATTTCTGTTCAGGTGTGCATGGGTGGAAAGTAACCATTTAGAAAAGAGTAGTCATGTACCGGTATGATTTAAAACTTGGAACTTGACATTTTTGGAAATAAGGGACTACACGCGGCTTCCTCCAGTTCTACAGAGATACAAGGGTGCAGAGGGAATACAGAGATTGGCCATGATCAGAGCTGAGACATGCTATTCACCGGTGGTATCATGTAAAAAGGATCCAAATTCATCGCACAACACATGAGAAAACAGCATAGAAGTTTGCACCATAGAAATACAAAGGATTCTGGCCCAATCCCATTCTCTGTACGTATCCGAAGTGATTTCCATCACATGGCCAGCAGCACACCCCACCACCTGCAGCACGCACGCTGCCCCACCACGCAACACGGCCTTTCCAAGAGACCCCGCATCTCTCTTCTGATGGCCGGTTAAGTTTTCCAGAGGGAAACACTGTCCTGCTTGCTTCTCGCCCCAATTTCTCCCCAAACAACTTTGCTTGCCCCTCCCACTGTAGTGATGAAGGCTCTTTGGAGGTGACCCACCATTCATGCGAGCTACCAAAGGGGATGCTAACTGCTTCCTTCTGGTGATTACTACTTACCAAGTATCACAAATAGGAAAAAATACCCCAAAGCCAGACCTAAAACCAAGGATAAGCCTGGCATATATATGCAGCTCTTTTCTGCCATACTTTAGGGACTGTAAAACACACCGGTAAAATCAGGACCCGTTCCCGCAGCCCTTACTCACGCGGCAGCAGGACTACTTGCATGAGTTGGCAACTGCTTACACAGCCAAAGAGCTGCAGGATCAGGCCCTTAATTGCTTAAAAATACACTACCCACCAATAGTTACCTAATTTAGCAGAATATATTACCTCTCTGCTTCATAAATCTTAATTAAAGCTGTTAGTTTTCCTATTATATAATCAAGAAATGCCCCATTAAAGTTAAGCAGTTTCTCCAAGTAATTATATACATTATGTGGTGTGAGTGTAAAGATGCATATAGCATTCCACTTCCAATTATTTTGCATACCCTGAAAAGCACTATCTATTAAATAAAAAACTTGCAGAATTTCATTAATGTACGATTTTTTAATCTCCCAAAAGTCAAAGCTGTCCCACAGGAGCGTATATACTCAGTGTTGGCTCCTTATAATGCAATTTAATGCTCACAAACACAACTAAAGTATTTAAGCATTTACAGAGGTTGTCATAAGTGCTTTTCTTATTTTTGATCAAATTCAAGTCTACACTTAATGCAGTTAACTGTAGTTATTTAATTTCAAAACTCAAGAATCCAACCTCAAAAATTTATAACAATATAAATTTAGTTACATTGATATAGGATATGTATGCTACTGGGAAACCATTTTTCAGTAAGAAGTGTAGAACTGTAAGATCTAAAAGGAGTTACTTTTTAAAGTAAGCATTATTTCAAATAAACCTTGTCAGATTTCAAATAATATTTTCCTATTTGACAGCAAAATGATTTCATAATTTTTAGTGGTATATTTCAAGTCAGTGCTAAATGCTACCAAAAACTAAATATATTTTAATTATGCTTTCTCTTTTGATGAGAATTTCATGTAAATACAGAAAAAATATTAAACGGAGACATTGCAAATATCTTAAATACATTATTAACCAAAGCACTTCATTTCCTAGCAACTGGCTAGAGAGAATGAAATTTGGAAAATTATTCTTAGTTCCCCTAAGACACTGAATTTATTGCCTGACCACATTAACAATTAAAAGGTATATGCAAGATGTTAGATGTTAAAATATAATGGAAAGACCTTAACATCTGCTCATATAAGGCAAGGAACCAACTCCTGCCCTCAAAAGTAACCTAATCAGGCTTGCAAAAATGTAATATTTTACTTTTAAGCAAAATATTATTCTCCAAAAACTGCAGAGAGTGGATCAGACACATAAAAAAGAAGGAAAAAGAAAAGCACAGAGAATGGCAGCCCCAGCTGATGCTGATAATCTTTGATCCAATACAGTTTCATATCATCCCTCAGAGCTGACAGTACATTATTAATTGAAACATTGGGGCTGAACTATGTCCTCTTCTGTAGTAATCATAATATAATTATATCCCATAGGCAGAAATACTATTTCCACCTCTGCCCCTGAAAAAGTAATCTACAAACCGACTTAAAAACGTGTGAAACCAAGTAGTACGCCACCATTCTATTTATGGTATCAGTACATGGGGTCCATAAATCAAGATGCATATTCTGAGGAAACAGATAAAGGAAAATATCAAACATGATTTTTACGTAATACGTAATGAAAGCATCTTGGATAACTTAATTTCAAACTATCTGGCTAGGTTTCTTTTTATAATCTTTTTTTCCCCCCTGTTTTTAATTTTTGCACAGATGTAGCTATATAAATAACAGTGTTTCCTGGAATCCCTGAAACGTCAAACCAAACATATTTTCCAATATTAAATGATTGCATTCCATTATATCATTACCACTTAGAATAGGCTATAAATTCATTGACTGAAGAGTTTAATAGCAATGCTTGATCTTTTATATACCATACTTTCACTAATAGAAAATCAGCGTCTTCTGAAACATTAGCACGTTACCCTTTCTAGTAAAGCATATCAAATCACATTAGTGAAAAAGTTGCCAAGTCAAATGGAAGTTCGGTGCCAGTTCTCTTTTTTTTTCTTTCTTTCTTTCTTTCTTTTTCTCGAGAGGCAGGGGGAGAGAGAGAGTGCGCACAAGAGAGGGGGATTAAATTTCTTACTAAACTTGTGGCAGTGAACATAAAATATAATAATACTCCTTTAACATTCCTATCATGATTTTGGTCCTAGCACTTAAACCAGCTGAGGACTGAAGGAGTTAATGCTTTAAAATGTGCAATAATTCAGTGGGATAGCTTGCATGATTTGCAATATACTTTTTTTTGCTTTGTAAGATAGACTCCGGAGCAGACAGTTCAACTTTGCAAAAAATAAGTAGGGGGGAGGAAAAAAAGGGGACTCTACAACCAATCAAACCAAATGCCAGAGCAGAGGGCAAAGGGATATGGAAACTGAGAAGATAGACTTCCAAGTCCTTTCCTGAGAGTGCTTGGATTTTGAGGAGAGTCCAACATCGCCTGACAAAAGTGTCTTTGTGCGACGACACTGGGGAGAAGGGAGGAGAGCTCGGGAAACCTAATGAAAACAGGCCAAGCCTTGTACATAAGACCCCATGGAGAACTTTGAATCATACGAGCTGCAGACAAGCACTGAGTATGTAATGCCAAATTAAAGACCACCAAATATGGACAGCATCAGAGCAGCACCGGGGCAGATGTGCTCATGGTGCGGGCCAGAGCATCGCTCGGTGCTTCCCTCCATCCCTTGCCCCGTCCCCTGCGGAGAGCGGAGCGCCCGGGGCAGCACAACATGCCTCCCCGCAGGGACCTGTAGCTCATTTACCCTCTAAGGAAAATATAACGCATCTTTTAAAGCCTTTTTCTGCAATCTGGTTGAATGTTAGCAGTGTTAATGTGCTAGAGAAGAGGGTGCCAAACTGCAGCTGCCATTGCAAAGTCCCAGTGTGGGCCTGAGATGTCACCTCCTCACCTGCCCCACACCCCAGCTCACCTGCCTTTCCAGCACCATTCCTTCTTTGTATTTTGTGATAGACAGCGTATTTCTCCTTGCCTTCAGAGAAAAATTCAGCCTTATGCTACTATTCATAGGACTTGTTAGCAAGGTGCAACCTTTGCAGCTCTGTCCCACCCAAAGCTCGTGCCTCATGATCCAAGCAGCAAGGCAAGAACAAGCCAACAAATAGGAAACTCTTTGTGCACATCCACCAGGATGCTTCAGCATCAAGGTGTTTGCCATGCGCCTCCCACCAACTTGTCATTTCCCACTCGTAACATTATGGCACAGCATCTCCGTCTTTCAAATCAAGCAGAACTTGCTCTGCACAGCACCTGGTCCCAAACCTCACCGCCTGCCCTCCCAGGCTCCCCACAGCACCTTTTCTGTGCTATCCACTCATATAAAAAGCATCTCTATCCTATTAGTTATTCTTACAGAGCCACCCGCTCCCACCAAGGAAGAGCTGCTGAGGTCTCCATGGCCCTGCAGGGAGGAGATGGCACAAGACAATGTGCCTGAGCTGCACTAAACTCATTATAACAGTGTTTAATAATGTCACAGTGAACATGATCCTGCTTTCATGCAAATCAGCAGAAAAAGCTGCAATTAATTTGAACGAGAGTGGAGGAGGGCCTTGCACGTGCTTCACCCTTCGAGACCAGATGCTCCTCAGCTCCTTCCCAGCTTCCCCAACCTCTGCTCCCACAACCCACTGAAGGGAGGGACAGGTGAGCCGGGGCAGCCACCCCCACCACCCCATGCTACAACACAGGGATTGGCAGCCACCCGTCCCCAATTATTTAGTCCCATGCAAAGATGAGTGAACTTTGCCCTAAAAACATTGGAAAAACCTGCTTTGGAATAAACCAAGCACTCTGCCCAGCACTCCTTCCCCAAGGAAAGCTGCTGGGTGCAGGGGGTGAGTTCTGCCCCCAGCAGTGCTGCTGGAAACTCTTCATTTCAAAGCTTTTTTTTAAAAAAAAAAAAAGATCTTTTTAAATTTTTTTTAAATCTCTCCATTTTAAAAGCTATGCAAAACAGGGATACCACCTCGTCCAGCAGTGAGGCAGGGTGAGAGCCAGCAGAAAAGAAACCGAAACAGAAGAACCCACCATGCGGGTGGGGGGATCAAGGGGGCCATTTGTCCCTCGCTGTCACTGCCATGTATTAAATGAGATTTGAAAACAGCAGGCCAGTTTCTTGATGGGTGTCAACTGGCGCTGCTCCTTAGTGGTCAACAATGCTAAACCTACTTGCAGGAGAGCACAGGATTTGTCCCCTGTTAAATCCAAAACGTCTGTAGGAAATAATGTCAAAGTGGCTGGTTTGGGGTAGAGGAGAAAAAGGAGGGACAAAAAACAAGTGTAAAAGCAACATTTTGATGTAGCTAGAAAAGACTATCTGCTTTTTAGTTCTGAATAACAAATGTGAAAAGAAAATCCCCTATATTTAAAGTAAAACTTGGAAAAATGACCACTGTGTTTCCTAAGCAGTGATTGAGCCAACTTCTCTCAATCACCTCCAGTGCTTAGCAACACCAACCATGGTGAGCTCGCCCTCATGCAAGCAACCTCCACTGACCAAGTGTCCATACCTAGTAGAAAGCTGAGGCAATCTCCAGCTTTGGTGGGATTGGCCTAGATTTGCACCAGTATCGCCAGGAGAAACTTTTGGCCCAATAATTCCTTAAAAACACAGGGTGGCTGAGTTTTTTTTTCCCCCCACTGACTGTGAAACCTCAGTGAAATCAGTGGCATTGCATAAACTATAGATCACTCCAGGTTTTGATGCTTTGTTTTATGCCAGGTATTTTCTGATATTGTATATTTCTGGAAAAATTCCCCTTCACTTATACAACAGCAAGCACATTGGATGCTCTCCCAATACCTCCCTGTGCAGGCTGGACCCACACAGTCAGAAAACTCTGTGTTTTCCGGAATCTTGAGAGTCCTGTGTAGGTGTGCTTCTTACAACTACTCTTCCAGAGTCCAGTTTCTTTAACTTGGCTTAATAGTAATGCAAACTATTCCTCCTCGCACACCAGAACTTCCTCCCATCTCTCCTCAAGATATTTTTTTCTTTCATTCCCCCATCACAACCCTTTGGATCATGTTGGATCCTTGCAATATCGTCCTTTAACCAGGGAGAGAAAAGGCTGTTCACCTCTCCCTCCTCCTTTCTCCTCCCAGCTCCCCTTGTCCTCCTGTCATTGCCCATGTTTCCTTCCCACTCTCCCATCTGCGGTTCCACCACATTTAAATGGTTCAACACACCCACAACTGGCCTGCTCCTTTTCACCTTCAGCATGCAGCTAGTTAGATATATGATCTATATCCAGTAAGAGGGTTCATATCTATTGATTTCGAGAAAATTTAAAGTGTGCTTGCAAGATACAGTATGAAGACAGCCCTTCGGGACCATTCTTTGTCCTACGAAAGTTGATGGGACTGCTCAAGTCAACATCAGGAGCCAACACAGCCTTTCTTGGACCATAAGCCAGAGACTTGTTTTTATGTTGGCTTGAGTATTTCTTTTCAAGTAAACAAATTTACAATCAGCCTAGCTCCAACCAGCATATTTGATTATTAATAGTTTCTCTAGCTATTTGAGCAACCATAACATACCAAGTTTACCCATCAGACGTAAACTTTTATCATGGATAACCCTGTTCCAAGTTTTACAGGGGATTACTTTCACTAAAAAGGTAGTCATAGATTCATAGAATAGTTTGGGTTGGAAGAGACCTTAAAGGTCATCTAGTCCTTACACCTGCCATGAGCAGGGACATCTTCAACTAGGTCATGTTGCTCAGAGCCCCGTCCAACCTGACCTTGAATGTTTCCAGGGATGGCACATCTACCACCTCTCTCGGAAACCTGTGCCAGTGTTTCACCTACCTCATTGTAAAAAAATTCTTCCTTATATCTCATCTAAATCTATGGCAAGGAAACTTCTCCACATTGTTTTGCACAGTAAGAGAGAAAATAATGAAAATAGTCTTGATTTCCTATTTGAACACTGATAGACTGGTTTGGAGCTGAAATCAGGCTCACCATTTTGGTGCTTGTGGCAGTCTATACCACCGGCATTTTATAAAGATCATTTTATCACTAGATGCATTAACAGCATATCTCTAAAACTTCTCTTTTTATTGTCTAGAGTTAAGTTAAAATAAATATTAAACAGCACCAAATAAGAAGAAAAAAAAAAAGAAGACCATAACAGTCCCAGATTCTGTAGAACCCTGGATTTGTCTCAGAAGATAATTAATAGTTCAGGGGTATCTGAATCTAGCGTTTTGACTTGGGTCCTTTGCTACAATTTATAGGAAGGTTTTCTCCATCCCTAACACGGGATCTGTTCTTTTCCAGTCATTTACTAACGACTGACCATACCTTGGAGCCAAACAAAGAGCGAAGATGATGGTGCCTTCGGCTTCGCAGGCAAGCGGTGGGAGAGGGACCTCTTTGCTCACACACCTAGCACCGCGAGGACTTTCCGGCATTGTTATTAAATCAATACAAAATGCCAACAGAGAGTGTGCATCTCATTTTTTCAAGCCGTGTGTTTTCCGAGCTGCTTATTCAATCATTTTAACAATTCCAAAAACCACGACTCACACCACACGTGTCCTTTCGTTGGGAACCATAGGTGATATGATCAAAGTTAGCCTACACCTAATCAGCGTGCGAGAAATAATCAAGAATCTTTTTTTTAAGACGTGTTCAATTCAGCAAAGGGCAAGGACTATTAGTCTTTTCCTTATTTACTACAGTTTGGGTGAAATTCACATTATTTCCATTAATATCACTCCCGCCATATCAATTATTATAAGGTGCACTCAATAACGCGGCTACGTTATACCTCGAGCTAAGTATCTTTCAGTGCGCTTTCTCAAGCAAACAAGATTTACATCCTAATGCAAGATACACGGCTCTACCAAACTAATGCCATATGTCTCTTTTTTTCAGTCATCGCCCCAGTGACATAATCTGCCGGGTAGATTCAACATGGAAAAGAATGTCAGAAACTCCACAAAGGAAAACAAGCACCAAAAAAGAAAGTTGGATGGGATTGATTAAAGCACCACTTTTAAGTGTTTTGAAACAACACATTTTTCCCTACTGTGGCAGAAGCAATCTGTCACAGCAGATTTAATCATAAATTGTCCTACTGATACATGGAGAGGAGGAATCTCACACGGAAAAATTTGGTTATATGTTGAACATCCCTAATCCGTGCCCATCGGGCAACCTAAACCAGCAGCAGCGCGCGTGTATAACTGTAAAACAGCATCTCTGCTTTCCTTTAATACAAAATTCCCAAACACCTGGATGCTCCCATGTCATGAAATAAATGCTTGTAGAATAAAAATTTACAGTCCCCCACATGCATTAAATTTGTTTAAACAGTTTTTCAAAGCAAGGGCCTTTTTTTTCCCTCCTTTTTCTTTTTTTTTTTTCTTTTTTAAATGGCGAGCTGTATTTTATAATGGAGCGCCAGCTCTCCAGCGAGCCTCCATTCTTCCAGCCCTGACAGACTGTTTGTCAGCTAAACTCCCCTTGTCATGTATCCCCACCACTGCCAACTCATGCACGGAGACCTTCACTTTTACTGCTACCACTTGCACCCTGCGCAACCTTTGTCATTGATCACTGATCCAACCCAGTGCCCACATGTTCTTCAAGTGCCTACACAAGTAATGAGGTACTTGTGGTGTAAAATTAAACTGTCAACTGTCAGCGATTGATAACCACAGCGAGAGCTGACCTAGAACACCTGCACCCGTGGCCAAGACAGGTGTGACACGTTTGATCGCTGAGCCCTACTAGTCAGCGTGACCCGACGGTGTCCCTCCATGGATTTCGCCCCTGACAGAGACGCTGTATTTCAGCCCTGGGTTTCCAGCCCCGGTGTGGGAGCAGTCCCCTCCCCAGTCGCCGCAGACCCTCTCCTCCATCTCCTCCACTGTGGTGGCTGCAACACGAACAATGCCAGATTTTGGTGGCAACAGATATTTATGGCCACAGAGTGTCTTTCTACCTCCCCATCTCCTTGTTCCCCCTCCTCTGCTTTCTTTTCACCCCAGCTTGGCAGCAGCCCCCACATTTATCAGCACTGTCATCCTCTTTATTGGGGTTTTTGCAAGTGCGCAGGGCTCAGTCAGTATCTTCATTCCCATACATGCATTGATTTAGGAGCAATGCTGAGTAGCATTTATGGCTATTTTTGTAGCATAAAGCCTCCAGTTCTGCTTCTGCGTTACTCAGCGCAGAGCTGAATGATTCTGCTTTGGCATCGTTTAAGTAAACTCAGATTGACGCTGTTGGGAGCACTGAATAGGAAATCTCTGTTCCCCCTTCTCGTCCGTTCCATCACCACCACGGAGAAACACATCCCTTTTCACTTAGCTGTAATTAGTTTTAGCTGGGGAAACTACACAGCATTTAGCCTTCAGTTCATATTTGAATATTTTTATTATTATTTTTGAACTATTGATTTTCACTTTAAGCAAAAAGGGGCTTTTAAGGCACACACTGTCTTTTAAACCCCCCTGAAACACATCAGAAAATAATGGCAGGAAGGTTTCTCCCCTCCCCTCCAACAGTTGCACTATATTAAGTTCATGTGATGAGAAGATAAAAATCTATTAACTTGCTGCTGACCTTATCGACACAAGGATCTCTGCAGACATTACAGGAACCATATCTCTTCTGACTTTTACATCCAGAACCTCATGCACCAGCGTCCCAAACCAAATATAAAATCTTCATGATGAGTGAAACAGTGACACATACTCCGACTCCGATCCTGCCGGCTGGCAGGAGACACGGGGTCCTCCGGGGCCTGGGACCAGCCTCTACTTCCAATTTGACTTCAGGGGAGGTTTTTTCACCATATGCTGCTGGGGGCTCTGAATCAAAACAGTTTCTGTAGGACCATATGCTACGAGGCAAATGTGCTGGATACAGAAAGGCTTTTTGCTCCCCCATATCACCATGATGTATTGCAAACATAATTAAAGGCGAGTAACACGGGCGCTCCTGTTTGGGTTAATCATTCCTTTTTGCAACTGAAGCCGGTATAAAACAAACGAAATTTCAAATTAGACCAAAAGTCCATCTAAATACACATTTGCTCACATACACCTCCTGCATTTCCAGGCATGTACCAAGCTCCTCCCCTGAGCAGACAGTAGCTCTGGAAAGGCAAAGGATTTAGGTTTTTTATTTTTATCATTATTGTTAAAGAAGAGCTCTTTTGTGCAGAGCAAGGACTCATGCCTGTCTCCCATCTCAGAAAGCAGTGAGACAGGGGACCATCACAAGCACCACCACGCTCCAGGTGCTAGACAGGGATCAGGCAATCTTGTCGGTGGTCTCCGAAATGCAGTGAAGGAGTTGGTGGCAGGCGGTATGTGCCACCAGGAGGACAGCATCAGAGTTTGCTGCTCGCCAGCTCTGCCTGCCAGGAGGCAGCGGGTTCCCGTGTGGTTAGAAATAAGCCTGCACAGGATGCCAGCACGGCTGTACCCCAAACAGCCTACGGTTTACATCAAATTAAACTCAATTAAATTACATCAAATGAAACTCAAGTGTTGTAACAACATCAACCACCTTCCACATCATTCTCTAGTGTCCCCAACACCTAAATTCCAGGGCAATTTGCTCTATGGCATATTTAAGGGGATTTTGCTTGAACTGGGCCAACTGTCAGGGTAATTCAGGTATCAGCTGAGCAGGTGAGGTGTCCCATACCCCCATCACACACTAGAGGCAGGGCTCTGCGCTGGCAAAGCTCACCATCTCCCAGCCCACAAACATGGCCAACACTCCACCCAGCTCTTCCATGCTTCCATTTAAAGATAAGCTCCAATGCCAACAAATCATACAATAGCCAAATGTTTTCAGAAGATAAATGGAATTCAAGCTAGCTGCTCTCAAAGCCACGTGAACACACGGAGGAGCCTGCAGAGCAGTTTCCTAGTGACTAGTTGGTGTGTGCAGTTACCTCCTCACCAGGGAGGTTTTGGTGCCAAACACAGGAGAGTTTTCTGGGACGTCCCATGACTCACGTCTCCTGCCCTTATGCCCTGCTCTGGCCACCCACTGCAGGAGACGGGACGCTGGGCTGGAGAGACCTGTGGTCTGACCCAGAACATCTGGTTTTACATTTGGGAGCACGCTCACGTAATTTTCTAGCAGTACCTGGAAAATCCTCAAGTGTGCTATTAATTTGAAAGGCCAGTGTCCCTCCAAAGCTCCTGGCATGCCAACGCAAACCGCTTGAGGAGCTCCACGCTGGAGCGGTGCCCGTGCCCCATCCCTCCCCCATGGCTCCAACCCCTCGCACACGTTTCACTCCAGAGAGCTTGGAGGAGCTCGTGGTTAGGATGAAGACTGGCCAAACCACATGCTGTATCCCCGTTTCAGCCCCCTGGGATCTCTAGGAAAATGGTTTCGTTTCTGTGCACCCCAGCTTACTCTTATTTTACAAGAGCTAATAGCAACACCCATCCCACGGCGGTGTTGGGAAGTGAGTTGCAGTGGTTAAACACGCCTAAACTGCATTCATATCATGAGTAATAAAAATATATTACAAATGCCTAACAATAAAGAAATAACATGGCTCAAGCCACTGCTGGTTGTGGTTGTGGTTTTGTGAAACAAAAAATCTTACTGATGGGGAAAATTGCTGATGATTTGCTTCACAGAAAGAAAAAATAAACAAGTACAATGGAACATGGAACAAAGTTACGGTTTGATCAATGACGCTCTTTATATTAGCAACCGATGCAGGCTGAAAAATTTGGATGCCAATTCAAATGTTTTCAGGGCTCAGAGATGTAACGTAGAGTTCTGCGTGCTGAATGCAGTGAACCTGATGGGAGGATTGCAAACTGCTACTGTTCATCATCCAGCCCAGGCACTAACATCTGATACTGAAACTGCAGACTCACTGTATTTGCAAGCAAACCCTAGTATTTTTATTGCAATACAGCCTTTCTGTTGCTTTACGGCAAACAGGTTCTGCAATTTGTATGCTAGAAGGAGAGTAGACTATGTTGCTTCTCACCAAAGCTTCCTGCAAGACACACTGAGATCAGAGACTGCAAACCAGCCCAAGGAGAGATCAGTATGTAAAGTATGTCTGGAGCCCCACATACAGCTCACTCCAGCATGCGCCATCGAGGAGAAATTAATGATACGCGGAAAGCTCATTCCAGATGATCACAGTGACCAAAACTCTTGGACCTAGAGCCTCTTCATTTTTTTCTCCCCCTGCATCCAGAGAGAATCCTTCTTGTTTTCATTCTAATCACAGAGCTGACTGCAAAACCAGAACTCCCCCAACCACACAAGTGGAAGCAAAGGAGCTGATTTCAGAGCAGTAAGGACAAAACAGAATCCAGATTATGCGCCTCCCATCCCAGCGTTTTGGAAGCAAGAACAGTGCACACCTTCTGGCATCAAACAGAGATATGTAAAACTAAAATTAAAGAGCTAAACTCTTGGGCATTCCTCAGGACAAAAAAAAAGTCAGCAAGCAGTGACATCAAAGATAGGTTGTTTACATATTGGGGGACCTGTCTGCCTGTCTCTTTGCATTGATTTTTACGGTACAAAAATATTATTTCAGTGACAAGGATGTAAACCTTATTCAAAACAGGATTTAAACCATATCCTGCGAGTGAGGCATCTCTTCAGATAGCCTGCCTGCACTTACAGCATACCGAAGGCATGCTGATTTTCATCTGCGGTGTTTGTTAAGAGGGTCACAATATCAGGAAGCAGGAGAAGGCTCATCAAAGCCTCGTTGCTCGCCTTCACCGCTCATCAGCTAGACAGTACCTTGTTTTTTAAAGCTGAGCGGAAATGCATCTCCAGTGACCCATTGTTAGAAACTTCCTTTTGTCTTTAAGTTTGCTGGAAGGAGTATGGGGGCCCCTTTTAACTCTTTTCCAATAGGTAATTTCCCTTAATTAGGGCTCTCATTACAAGTGAGAATTTATCAGACGTGATTAAAGAAGCATCTTGTCTCTTTCCTATCGCCTCAAAAGGAGCATATTTTGATCTCCCAGCGTGTCTTGCAAACACAGATAAGCACAGGCACCGAGCTAGGAGATCACAGCAGAAATTTGGCCTGCCCAGAAAGTTCATGTTTGGATCTCGGCATCCTCAGAGCTTCCCTCCGAATTGCAGGGTGTCAAAGCCACCACCGCTGGGGAGCAGGGGGGCTCCTGGGGCAGGCAGGAAGCCAGGCAGATGCAACCGCAGAGCTGAACTCCAGGGCTCCAGGCAAGCCACGGTTCCTTAAAACACCACGTGCACTGCACAACTCACCTTCCTGCACATCCCTGGACTTCATTCCTGCAGAGCATCCATTTCAGGCAGACTATGCCCTCAATATGAAAGGGCAACTCCTACCCACGCCCACGGGAGTTTCATGAAAAAAACTGAATATAGCCCTTTTGGAGCACCCCTAAATGCATTTTCCTGTGCTGCAACCATGAGAGATCTGATACAGACCTTGCTGAACCAAAATCCTGCACCCAAATCGTGAATTTGCTGTACAGGTGCAGCCCTCTCTACCATCAATACCCTAAACATTGGCCCTCAGTGTCTGATCCAGCTTGCTTTAACGGGGGAAAAATCTCCCCTTGACTTCAAAGGCAGCTGGATTGAGTCGATATGTGAAAAATGTACTTGTGCTCTCAATAATATTGTTTACTTTTAATAAGCATGAGTGATAAACTCATGGGTGTGTTATTTTATAGAGTAACTATAGAAATGCAAGTTATTGTTTACTACTGTGAACCAGCCAAAAGTACCAGAACTCAGATTATAACAAAAGTATTGATTTGTACCAAAAAAAATATGTTTTCCCACCTGCAAATTACGGTATGCACTTGCTCTCATTAATGATCTAGTATTCACACTCACATTGAGCAGAGCGCGAGCATGACTCTGACAATAAAGAAGCAATGAGGAATTTTCCAAAAATGAAAAACATTCATAATCTGTGAATCACCTACAATCCGAGGTGTCACAAACATTCATCTCCGTATGTGTCACCCACAAACATCTGTCCCTTCTTCCCCTCGCACGAAAATGCATTCCATTCATACAGATACAATCAGGCTTTAATTTTATTTTTCTCACATAACGTTAATCAAGAGCTAAAAAGATAATTTCCTTCTACCACAAAGCAATTCCACTGTGGTGGAACAAACTGTTATCTTAAGTTTCACAGAGCAATTGTTCAATAATTCCTGTTTGTGGCTCTTTTCCAAATCCTTGAGAATAGTTCAGGCTGCCAACCCTTCTTAAAAAAAAAAAAAAAAAAGGAAAAAAAAAAATCACAACAGAAGCCGAAAAGCACTTGCTGTCACTCAGGGGTTCGGCAGTGGCAGGCTCGGCCATTTCTCAGAAGAAACTCCAGCCCTGAGACTCCAACACGCAGAAATGCACTGTCTGTTTGAAGACAATTGTCTGGAAAGATATAAGCTCCCAGACTGTAAATTTGTCGCAGCGCTGGCCCTCTGAGATGGTGTTATCTTGGCTTGGTGGATTCAGTGAATTGGAAGCTCCAGGAGGAACAAAAAATAAGAAGGATACGTGGCGTTTCTGCAGTGTTTTCTACATGCAAAGCGCAGAATGAGTTTAAGCGATTAATGTTTATTAAAGAAGAAAGGGGGGGTGTTTTGTTACGTGAAAGGAAACTGATAACGTGGATTTCTTCGGTGAAAGTAATAAAATGTTCTGTTTCTATGGAAAAAAATTAGAAATAACAACAACAGCCCTTACTCAGAAAGCACCCTGCATTTCAAAATCACTATTAATTTTAGCCTGTGAGCTCACTGAGGAAGGGACAGTCATTTACAACAGCTTGTACAATGAGCAGCACAACAGGGCGCTGCCCTGCCCGTCGGTGGGAGTTACCATCAGACAAATATTAGAGCAATATTAATCATCGCAAGTGAAAGTGCAGCATTAAGCTGCCATTTCAAAGTCTCTGGGTCTGAGCCAAGTGAGGAATAGGGCAGGGAGGGAGGTCCGGGGGCTCAGCCTGGCTGGTACAGGGCACTGTGCATGGACTTGAGCTGCAGTCCAACATCCTCCAAAGCATCCCTGTGGCATCCTGGCTGGGATTTCCCCAAGAGTTTGGCCACGGCATGCAGCAGGCAGTACCTGATTGCTCTGGGCAGACCCAGCTGCTGGGCAAGTCTGGTGTTACCAGCACCCCCAACACTAAAAGAGGAGGGAAAAATGAAGACTGTTTTTGCTCCCAAGTGTAGGCACCTGCAATCAATGAGAAATAACCTGCCAGGTTGTAAGTGGGTTAACCACAATATTTTGCTTCATTTAAATGTTTCTTTACATTGTTTTCACTTTGGTGAAAGTGCATGTATCACAAAGAAGCTATCCTCACACTACAGCAGAGTGAAACTGAAGAATCAGACCCTCTCATTTTCTTTCATCTTGGCTGAAGAAGAGCCACCACCCTCTGGTTAGAGTAACACAGCAGGCTTTTCAGGGCTGGAATACACTTTTTCACCCAGTCTTTACAACTTTTTGTCTCCAAGCTCAGCTAAGAACAACCCGACCATCCTGGAAAAATGCTCTCCAGGCAGAAGAGGTAAAATAAACAGGTATATAACCACCAGCTGCAGAAGAGCTTGGCTGCATCTGTACCTGCACACTGCACAAAGGCAGTGAGATTTAACGACATACAGCTAAGAAAAAAATGCTTCTGTGGAGCTAAGCAGGACAAGACAGTTCCCCAGCAACCAAGTATACTGGGACTATGCAAAAAAAAACCAACATATTACCATGCAAAGATAAGCTTCACATTAGCATTTTGACCTCCTTGAGCTCACAAATCAGGTAAGATGTGGGTAAGGGGAGAGCAATAGACATCATCTGCCTGGACCTATGCGAAGCATTTGACACTGTCCCACACGACATCCTGGTCTCTAAATTGGAAACGCATGGATTTGACGGCTGGACCACTCTGTGGACAAGGAACTGGCTGGATGGCTGCACTCAAAGAGTTGTGGTTAACAGCTCGATGTCCAAGTAGCCAGCAACAACAAGTGGCATTCCTCAGGGGTTGGTACTGGGACTGGTGCTGTTTAGCACCTTCCTTGGCAACATGCACAGTGCGATTGAGTGCAGCCTCAGCAAGTTTGCTGACACCACCAAGCTGTGTGGTGCAGTCGACATGCTGGAGGGGAAGGACGCCATCCAGAGGGACCTGGAGAGGTGGACCCACACAAACCTCATCAAGTTCAACCAGGCCAAGTGCAAGATCCTGCAGGCGGGCTGGGGCAACCCCAAGCACAAATACAGGCTGGGCAGAGAAGGGATTGAGAACAGCCCTGAGGAGAAGGACTTGGGGGTGTTGGTTGACTAGAAGCTCAACATGAGCCAGCAATGCACGCTTGCAGCCCAGGCAGCCAACCGTATCCTGGGCTGCATCTAAAGAAGCATGGCCAGCAGGTCAAGGGAGGTGATACTTCCCCTCTACTCTGCTCTCATGAGACCCCACCTGGAGTACTACATCCAGCTTTGGAGTCCTCACCACAAGGACATGGACCTGTTGGAATGGGTCCAGAGGAGGCCACAAAGATAATCAGAGGGCTGGAGCACCTCTCCTATGAGGACAGGCTGAGAGAGCTGGGGTTCTTCAGCCTGGAGAAGAGGGGGCTCCAGGGAGACCTTAAAGCAGCTTTCCAGTATCTGAAGGGGGCCTACGAGAAAACTGGAGAGGAACTTTTTATGAGTAATAGGATGAGGGGTAATGGTTTTAAACTGAAAGAGGGTAGAATTAGAATAGATATTAGGAAGAAATTTTTCACTCTGAGGGTGGTGAGACACAGGCCCAGGTTGCCCCAAGAAGCTGTGGCTGCCCCATCCCTGGAGGTGTTCAAGGACAGGCTGGACAGGGCTTGGAGCAACCTGGGCTGGGGGGAGGTGTCCCTGCCCATGGCAGGGGGGTAGGAACTATGTGATCTTGAAGGTCCCTTCCAACCTAAACCATTCTATGCATGCAACTGCCCCAACAGCAAGCAGCAGCAGCCACCCCTTGCCATGGGGATAAAGCCCCATGGAAGGGAAACCTGCTCAGCTTCCCTGTTGGAGGTGGACCAGGCTCCAGCCCACATAGCTCTGTCTCTGCTATGAGGCAAGGAGCTTCACCTGCTGCCCATCTACCCAGGGCAAAGCTCCAGAGAAGCAAAAAAATCAACGAGGACAGGGTGCAGGTAGAAGCCATGTCACATCGTATTTGCACAAATCATGTATGGTGTTTTGGAGGCTTCTGTGCTCAGCCATGGAGGTACTGTGTTGAAGTAATTGTCAGGAACAAAGATATTTATTAATTCCTGTTCTCTCCCATGGCTTGCCAGGCAAGCAGTGTTTAGAAGGCCAGGCTCTTTGCACAAATCCTCATGCATAAATTCTGCTGAGATTAGCTGAGGTCCTGCACAAGCCTCCCAGGCCATAATGTGAACTGGAAACCACACCTTCCTTTCATCCCAAATCCAGGTCTCCACATTCAGTAGTTTACTTGTTAGTCACCAACAAATCCTCCCGATTTAATGTCCCTGAGCTTACAGGGCCCTTCCCTTTAAGTTCCTCCTTGCTCAGAGATGCAGACAGGAGAACGGCCACCCTGGGCTAAAACACACATACACGCACATGACTTAACACCCTGATCCTCCGGGATAAGCTATGAGCCTGTAAATCACCACACTTCCAGAAAACAATAGCTACCTCTTGTTTAAATAAAACTGCACCTGCTATATTAACATACCACTGAACAATCGCTTTGTTTTTCGCTAGGCATCCAGGCTGAAGCCACACTGCTTCCTGACCCATATACTGGAAGACTTATTCTTAGAAGGGTATAGGGGTTTCATTCTGCACAGCAGCATTTCGCGGTGATCACCTTCCTTCCTTCTTTTGTGCTGGGGCAGTACACGGTTTTGTTTAGCTTTCAACAGGTTTATTTCCATCACAGCCCTCCAAGACCTTGTAGCCCTTCTTTGGCAGATGTTCCTTCATTTTGTTTCCTATCTTGGGCTATTGCAAGCTCTGAACTGCTATGTGGGCCACTTTGAGCCATTTTTCAGGAGATTCTTCTTTCATTGAAAGAGTTTGGGCAAAGCAGGCACCAGATGAATATTTCTTTGCCAAATGTTCAATCATCGCTAAATCATTTTGTTCTCCCCCCAGCAGGTTAATTATTATGCCTGTTTCAAGTTTATTTATCTCTCCTCGATGCTTGTTTATTGATTGCACTGGGACCCTTTTCTAATGGAGTCATTTTGCTCAAATAAGGTGCTCAGCAGTGATTGAAAAATGGACTGCTTGAAGAGGTTGGGTCACAGATGTAGGGAGCAGTAAGAATTTTGCAGAAGTACACAATGGATACGAGAGCCAATCTCTCCGCTTCACTGAGAAATGCGGTCTCTCCAGCAAGGATCATGGATGGGGCATTGCTAAGCCAAAAAAATGTCTTGTTCCTGAATCTGAGCCCAAAGCAAACCCAAATCCAGCCCGGCCAGCACATTTCCGCTTAGATGTGCATCTTCTGTCCTGCAGGCTACCACGCTCAAAACAAGCACTCTGCCTCCGCTCACTGCCTCCGCCCGTGGCCGGGAGTGCTTCCTCGCGACCGGCTTTCCAGGAACGCGGTGCCCACTCCTCCTCACATCCTCTTCCTGGACGCCTGCCCCACGCCACGCTTCCTGCTCGTCCCACACAACTCTCGGCCAGATCCGGTACCTCCCGGTTCACGCAATCGTTTCCAGTCTCAGCTGCCTGAAGCCAATGAACTTTGTGGGGAGCTGTGCTCCATAGCCACATTCAAAGGTAACATCAAGACTTCAGCCATTTAAAACTACAGCTGAACTTACAAAACACTATCTGGATGCAGACCATCTGCCCTATTATTTTAGAAATTGTAAGAATATTTGTTCTGCTCCTGCAGGCACTACTAGCAGATTACCCCTCTTCCTTTTAACCTAATTAGGGCACTGCAGCCTGAGCAACAGGTGACTTTTAGAGCAGCAGCTCAGAATTAAAGAGAATGTTATCAAACTGCATTTCAAGGCACTATTTGGAGTTTCTGGTGAATCCTGGAAGCCAGGTTGCAAAGACAGGCTTCAGTGAATTGACTAACCCTGACCATCAGGGCAAGTGTGATTTCCTTTTGCACAAACCAGCAAACACACAAGCCCACACCAGCATCCTACCACATGACTCTTTCATAAGAGCAACAATCTCTGCACGCCTCATCTACAAAGTCTCCATCCAGTCCACTCTCATTATTGTTCCCTCCCAATCAATACATTAAATTACTTTTAAAAAGCTTCCACATGCAAGGCATGACATTTCTCAGAGTCCCATATAGAGGAAGAAATTACCCTGAAAGCAAGGTTAACCTACTGGTTCCTCTATCAGCAAGATGTGTAATCATATATCAGGGGAAACAGATGCCAGCTCTTCTGAGGTCCTGCCTTGGCCAGTACCTGCCCTGCCACAGCCTTCACCTGTGGTGTGCTCCCATCAACACCTCTGCTCAATGCCTTGGCCAAAACCTCCAGCAGCACCAGATGATTCAGATGCCTCCAGCCCAGAGAGCCCAAACCAGGATACAAAGCACCTGCTGCGCCTCGTACCAGGCCCAACACCAAGAAGACCAGTGGAAACCACCAGTCCCTGCAGATCTGCACCTCTGCAAGTCTCATCAGTGCTGCAAGTCTCAGCAGTGACCATAGCCACCCACACAGGTGCTGTCACCATGCCACGAGAGAGGCCCTGTGTGGGACAGCCAGGTGCTGGGAAGCCTTTGCAGCCCAACAGCAGCTTGGGGTCAGGAGGAACCAGTACATCTTACAATGAAGGGAAGCTGAGCCAAGCTCTGGACCAGCCCCTCCCCGACACAAGGGCATTTGAAATGTGGATCAAGAACAAAGCTCCCTGTTAATAACAGCTTGTTTCGTGCTATGAAAAATGTGCAATATCGGGTTCACAAGCTGACTTCCAAACTGCTTGGCCATTTTCCCTTCAACTTCCCAAATTTATTGAAGTACAAGAGCTTGGTTGTCTTTATAGTGTTTGAGTGACTGGCACATCCCTCAGTCCTGGAGACCCACCTCCCTCAACACTGCTGTGTCCAAGGGCAGAGGCAGCCCTTGCATTTCAAAGTGCTGGCCAAGTTCACCATTCACTTGTGCATCCACAGGACAACTAATTTCCGCAGCGCCCTCACTTACCAGCCTCCCTCTGTTTTGCTGTGCTGGGGGCTTCCTTCCTATCTTGCTCCTTCCAAAAACCAGTCAACCCCATCGCTGACCCTCTCAAACACAATGATTAATCCCACATGCATCTCCGGAATATGGATGGTGGGGATGCCACTGCTCTCAGCATCTCCCAAACTCACAAGGGTCAGAGGCACAGGGGGAGGCCCTTCTCTTCGTCACTGGATGTGAGATACCTTCATCCTCACAGCAGACGGTTGTCCGCTGACTGTAGATACACGCAACACCTGCCAAGTGGAGGGATCAGCTTGTGCCCCCAAAGAGGCAAAGAGAAAAGCAAAGGGGGGATCATTCAGCCTCAGAGCAAAGCCCAGGTGAAGCACTGCGCTGCTCCCCACATGGATCTGTGGCCCCCACACCCTTCTCCTGCTCTAGCCACTAGAGAGCACTTCTTCCCTTCCCTTTTATCAGTCAGGCTCACAGATTGAATGTTATCAATTGACAGCTTTAAAGCTAAGGAATTGTATAAATTAAATACAGTCTGCAGCAAATATACTGAGGAGCCAGAATTTATATACACACTAGATATGGGAGCTCTTAGTTATTACCCACTTAAGGCTATGGCACTGATGAATGGTAAGGCCACCCTATCCCTGAAGGCACTTTTCATTACCCACAGTATAGGAATATTGAGAGAGTGTGTGTATGTATCCAGCATGACTGCTCATTTCCATAGTTCTCCATCAGGTTTGCATTCAGTTTATAAAATAAAAAATTACTCCGGGGACATATTTCACTCATTCCAGAACCCTTTCTCTTTCCCTCTCCCCCCGAGCCCATACCCCAGCTGCCTCTCTCCTCCTTCCAACTCCCATACTGTAACAATGCCTTTAAATCTGATGGTGCTTATTAAATGAAACAACTTAATTACTATCAATATATAATGTTGTGCACTTCAGCCTCAACCGAGATGCCTAATCCCATTCTGCTCCTGACCTTTAATGGCCATCAAATCAAAGTAATTTTGGTCAGCTCAGTACAGCTCTGACACATGCCCAGGTCAGGAAGATGAAGGGACACTAATCTACCATGTTACCCTGCTCATTGTTTAATACCTTTTTCAATAGAATCTAATAACTGGAGAAATGCCAGTTTTCTGTCTAGCTTGGGTTAAAACCTCTTTCGTTAAAAATAAATAATTATGGAACATTCTGAATAGTCCAGGGTTTACATAATTGGTGCCTCTTAGACAGAGCAATATACTTGCCTTTGAAGTTTGCAAGGAGAGGAATTTAGGAATTCAAATCAGCGACAGCGCTCCTGAGTGTGCTCCGCTCTCCACCTTGGAGGGGCCAGTGCCGAAGGAGGCTTAATTAAGGGAAGTGAAAACCACTTTCGATTCACCAAGGTAACACAACAAGTGCATTGCTTCCTCTGAATTGAGGGGAAAATAGCAGGAATGCTTCCACTCAATGGTAGCTATTCTGCAGACTGGGATTCAAGTCCTTCGGGGGGAGAAAAAGAAAAAAAAAAATCTATCATAAAATAAC
Organism: Ibidorhyncha struthersii; assembly: GCA_013398815.1. Classification (NCBI taxonomy): domain Eukaryota; kingdom Metazoa; phylum Chordata; class Aves; order Charadriiformes; family Charadriidae; genus Ibidorhyncha; species Ibidorhyncha struthersii. The sequence goes on from VZSZ01001063.1 coordinate 276,313, forward strand.
CAGTAACACAGCACCCCACGCATAAAGGCAACAGCAGTGTTTAGGTTCAAGCATTACTATTTATACATATTGTTTCCCTAGTACTAAACAAAACAAGTTTTCCCATGCCAGAGTGAGGGACGCTGCCAGAAGAGCTAGACACCCTGTCCGGATCGGACAAATAGGTTGACCTATTGACGGGGCAGCTGGATGCGGCAATATTTTATAGCAGGCTCACTTTGCTAATGCACTTGCATTGGGCCACTCTCAAAGCAGCCCCACGCTCCAGAAAAAAACTAACTGCAGCATGAAAACATCATGTCAAGGCAGGTACCAGGGACTCTCTGGAAAATCAGCCCTGGCTATGAGAAATGCAAGGGCAGGAAACTAGGGAAATGTTCAGTGATTGTCAGGTTCCAAATCAGCCCTGCCTTTGCATTTGTGAAAGAGGGAGGCTACAAATCATATCTGCCCAGCTTTTGAAAATGCCAGTCACGGAAGCTGAGCAGAAAACACAGAAGGATGTTTTTGTTAATTACCCGTTTCTCCAATACCCATTCTTTACCTTCAGTCATTAGTCATGTAACATAGCAGGCAGGTAACAAAAAACAGCGACTGAGATTTATAGGGCATCTCTCAACCCGAGGGTCCCGCAGCAGCTTACAGGGTTGGGATTACATCATGCCAGAGCTCTTCAAAGGCTGAAGGGCCAAAACCGCCCTCGGTGCAGCCTCCATCACACCGCAGGTGCTGCTCCGGGTCACAAGGAGTTTTGCAGATCCACAGGGACGGGCTCCATCCCTCCCAGCTCCCGTCCAAGGCGAGCAGAAGCAGGATGCGACGGGCACCATACGGCTCAGCCTCCCTGCACTGCCCGTGCAAGGGAAAGAGGGAGGAATGCCATCGGCTCCGGGGGAGTTATTCGGGTGTAACTTAGAGCAGGATTTGTAATCAATCCTCACCCAGACACTTACTTGAGAAGGAATTCAGGGTTTGGCTGTACGTACACCAGAATCACTTCACAACCACTGAATACATTTATGGTGTAATTGAATCCTTTAGTGATTTTTCTTAAAGGGAAACCTTATCCATATAGGGTCGATTCTACATCATTAAAGTTAATGGGAGTTTTGCCACTTACTTCAGTGACAGTAGGGCTGAGGAAGGATCGGGGCAGGGCAGATTGCTCTACACAATGCATCAGCAGCATCTCTGGCTGTCAGCTTCTGTGAGAGCCATGAAATGAGTATTTTTCCTTCATTTTGGAGAAAAGTTTACTCTTAAATGGAACAAATACTGAGCTTTGATCAGAGGTCTGTGACCAAGCTCTGCTCTCATCCACGCTTAAGTAAATTCAGAGGGAAGCTGATGAAATCAATGGGGAGCCAGTCTCACCCTCTGCAGTGGTCAGCACCGGACATGAAGGGGTTTTAGCACTGCCGTTACGTGCTTTCCCCACGCTGGCTTTGCAAGAAAACAATATCTACTCTCCAGACACACAAAGCTGAAGTGCAAAATATTCTTTTGATTCAAAAGTAAGCACACAAAAGCATTTTTTTCCTCATAAACTGCCATGCAAACCTTTTCCCTTTTCCCAGCCAGCCATTCTCTGCATCTGATCCCACATCTGGTTGCCCTAAGTGGAAAACACTGGTGAGTTTAAATGGCGTGAGTTAACTCCCATAACCAAGTAGGGCACAGCCTAGACCACCAAATCACAGCTTATGAGTCTCTCCTAGAGCATTCTGAGATAAAAGATCTCTGTTTTATTCAAACAGAGCCAAACCCTGCTGATACCTAATTTTGCTTCTATTACCTCATTAATAACCTACAGACGTTTGCAGCTTACACTTCTTTATGTCTGCATTGTGGTCATCATATGCAGTCACGAGGGCTATTTCTTGTTGTATTTGTTTTGGGTTTAATTCCCAATTCCAGTCTATGCCTCTGCCACCTTTGCAGGGCTGGGCTCAATTAACCCTTTTGCGTTCTCTTTGCAACGAGCTGCAGCAGTCGACAAGCGATACACAATCTTTTAACAGGTATTAATGTATTCCTGTGAAAATATTCATTGACAGCTTTATATAGTGTGGCAATCACTAAAAGTGGGATTTAAAGTACAAAAGTGGCATTTAGTAGTTAAGTGTAAAGGCAAGTTCACATGTCACTTAATTGTAAACATGTTTAATGTGTATTTGCAGCTAAAAACGAACCTATATCTTTAACAAATATTTTTCATGTTGGTCAGACTGGCAAAACCAAAAATAAGTTAAAGTAATTTGACCATGTCAGGTAAACTCTTTAAAAAAAATGTTTTAAATGAGGGATAAAACTGTTTACAAGTTTTTAACTGTAAAATATTTCTTTTCTTCTTGTATCTTGCCAATATCAATAAAGAAACAACATGTATAAATATATATAAACAGACACTTGGCATAAGAACACATTTCATGAAATATGAGTAATAGAGCAGGAAAATTCAAAGTATATTTCTTTTTTACTGTATTGAATGGACAGGTTACCGTAAAGAATACATTATGTGCAGATAGATGAAAATACAAAGTGCATGCAGGATACATAGGATATGAACAGGGTGTTCATTTCCAGGTAGAAATGCAAACATTTTGGTTCATTTCAGATCTCACTTACACTGCGCTATTTGGTGTCATTTCATTGACTCCCATGTATTTGGACTTCAGTCCAGCAAAGCACTTAAACACATGCTTAGCTTTAAGCGCACAATAGTCCCCTTGAAGTCAAATTAAGCACATATTTACGTGCTTTGCTGGATCGGGGCCATACTACAGATTTACACAGATGTAAGTGAGCTCAGATGAGCTCAAGCCACAATGTTTGTGTCCAGATTCAAATCCAATTGGCAAATGCTTTCAAAAGCCGGAGGTATTTGGATTAGGGGTTTTGGTCCAAGCCAATCTGTAACTTTAGTACCTGAACCCGCATTTCTTGTGCGCCCAAGACTCCCATTGGCATTAGTGGAAGCTTTGGAGGCACAAGAAGTACAAGAGCAAGACCCCTGGGACCAAAGAGCCAATTTACTTAAACCCAAATTATAACATTTTTTAACCTTTAGATTAAACCAAACTCCCACCGGAGTTCAGCCCTCGCTCCATTACATTTCTCACCCAGCATTTGGATTTTTTGTTTATCGTATTACTATTGCTTTTGGCTAGCATTCGCTTTATTATATAACATTAACCTAGGAAAAACTAATGGGCACCATCAAATAGCTGTTAACATAAAGCACTTATAAACAAGTGCCATTAGTGAACCAGCAGAGAGCACAGAAACTCATTTACGTTACATCTGTTAATGTTGGATAAACACAGATTTACAATTTTAAATGGCAAATGATGCCTCAGCCTAGTCAGAAATTAATTTCCAGGTTTTTCACAGACTTCACCAACCCAGAGAATGGACGCCACACGCTGAACCCCCAGCTTTGGACAAGCCAGCTAAGAGGTGCCAGAGCTCACACTAACGTGCACTTTCACCCATGTGCGTGTGCCATCCTCTAAGATCACCTGCTTGTTCACCTGGGGCATCAGACATGCAAGTCCCCTTCCACACGTGTGGGGGCAGGGGGTGGGGAAAAGTCATCTTCGAATCATCAGGACCAGAAGTTATCACCTACCACTCTGCGGCTCTAGTGGGCTCTACATGGATCAACAGGTTCCTGCTTCTGGTATTGCTCAGACCAGAGGTGGCTGCTGGCTCTGCAAAGCCTGTGGTTCCCATAAATGTGGGAAACGCTAGCACCGACGTGGGAAATCCCCCCAGCCCAGCACTGAGGGCAGCACAAGAAGCTGGAGATCCCTTTCAGTAATTCCTGCCCTCTCCAGAGGGTGCTGCTGAATAGCAACAGCCTCTGATGCACACCTCACCCCCAATATGGTCAGCAAAGCCTCTGTGGGATAGCACAGCCCACCTCTGCTGGTTTTATCAGACACTCTCATAGGATTAGCACATCTTTTCTTGCTTATTAACCAAAACCGTAGTGAGATGGTGCTATTTGATCACCTCTGCTGCTGCAAATACAACGGGCAAAGCTCTCCCCACGCACAGCACACTGAGAGCTTTCAAGAGATCATCTCTGAACATCCTCAAAGCCATCTCCCTTCCCACTCGCTACTGACCAGGGCAGCACAAAACTAAAGAAACACACTGGCTTCTGCTGCTGACTGGTGGTGATCTAAACCCGCCACCAGAAGTTAGTAATATTTTTTTCCTTTTTTTAATATGCATTTCATAGAATCATAGAATGGTTTAGGTTGGAAGGGACCTTAAAGATCATCTAGTTCCAACCCCCCTGCCATTGAGGGAAGTACACAGAATAAGACAGAATCACAAAGCTGAAGAGGAAAAAATGGAGGCGTTGGCACTCAAGGCTGCAACAGAAAGTAAAACAAGATATGGCATCCAACACTTATTCCCCTAGCATTTTAGCTGTGGATGGGGATACTGCTGAGAACACAGTGGTTTGTCATTCCCCCGAGCTAATCTCCAACATCTTCTGAAAAGCACACAGGGGAGAAAAAAAAAAGCCTTCCTCCTATTGCTTTGGGATTTTGTAACCAACACTGAAAAAAAAAAACAGTACCAGTAGGCACAACACTAAATAAATGAAAACTTTGCAGAAAAAAAAAGAAAATTAGGTACTTCTCAGGAAAATATAAGATCATTTTTTGTAGCCTCTGCCCAAATTCCAGGAGGAATAGCACTTTGTTAATACCTTGAGACTACTGTTATAGCATGTAATTACACCAAGGGGAGAGAAAAACCTCCAGCTTCAACTGCAGGCAGCACCAAGGGAAACTGAGGCAGCTTCACACTGTGCCAAAACCCAAAAGACAAATCACCCCCTGGCCCCAACCCACCACCAGCCAAGCAGTACCTGAGATGGTGGCTCCACAAACACACAACATCACCTAGAGCAGGGTGTAACGCACAGCAACACTTTCCATGGTATCCTACACAACAAACAGCAAAACACTTAACAGGGAGAAACACATCTTCTGCCCAGCACAGAAGCAGCCTTCACGTTCATTAATTGTCTTGCAAAAAGGCCCAAAGTAGAGGGCCCAATCTCACTGTGATGTGGCACAGCTGAGCAGGTCCCTGCACAGCTGCACGGAGCTGAAGCTCAGAAGAGGCAGGACACAGCCTCACAATCTCTCTTTTTTCTTTGTACTGAGTGTTCTTCACTCCTGTTATCTCCCATCACCCCTACGTCCCATCATATCTCAGGCCACCTGGCATGTAAGGTGCACCAACGTACTGGGCGAGCCTCTAAAAACCCGAGAAATCCTGATGTAACCACAGGAAGAAATCATCTGGGCAGCCTGCATGCTTAAAAGGCTGCGGAAGCCAACATCAGGTGGTGTACAGTCCCAGCTCATTAGTGCATAATTATAAAAGCAGGTGTCCTGCTCTTCCACACCACCTTTTTTTTTTAAAAAAAAAAACATATGCAACTTAGTTAACAGCCTTTCCTCACTTGAACAGTCAGGAAGTCAGTAATGATATAACTCAAGTCTAATCTTTTGCTTCTCTTCAGCTGGTGTTGCACATCTCAACAGAGTTTTTTTAAAGACTTTATATAATTTTTTAAGAGCCACCAAGATCAGTGTAGCTGTAATACCAGAAAGATATCCTAAAAACTGATAATGTCACTGAGGGCTAGAAAACACGAGAGTGACTGATGGGTAGCCTTGATAATTCTGTATATCAGGAAGTGGAATGAGAGATGGATAGATAAAATAATGTTGTTATATAGCAATGAAAACAAGCCTATAAAGATATTCCCAGAAATTAAAGCTGTCTCACCATGATCCTATGCTCTGAAACAAATGATGCCAATGGAAGAATGCAATCCCCAGGAACATCCCAGAAATCCAAAAGGGAAAGAAAAATCCTTATTTAAAAGAATTGTAAATATTTTCCACTTCAAGCTAGAGAAGACCTTGACAGAGTGAAGATTACCCTGTATCTGTTTTCTCCCCACCCTGGATGGATCCCAGGGCGAACGGCCAGCGGAGCCGCACCGAGTCCATCCCCTGCCAAAGCCGGTTCTGCTCGGACACTGGTTTTACACCAGTTCAGCTCTGTGTGCTTTGGGGTTGTTACTTTAGCGTGCTAAGGGGGAAAAAAACCTCCAAGCCAGCGCTATCTGTGTGGTTCCTGCGGCTGATGGGAGGTATGGCTGGGCAGGCCACATCTGATCGGCCAGGGAAAGATCTGTCTGCTTCTGCTCCTCTGATGGCCGGGGGAAAGGTATCTTGGAGAAGAAAGGGATAAGAAACTCCAAGAGCAAGAGAGTTTGGCTGAAAACCCCACCAGTAAAACATACTTTCTCTTGCTAGCCCACTGCATAATATGTCTTCAAGCTATTGGCAGATTTGAGCACACAGAAAATATCTTTTGCTAAATATTTTCTGTATCGAGATGATCCAGACAATTTCTGAAATTAAGTACCTTCTTCCAACTTAATGTGTATTCACCGTGTACTTGTATTAACTCAGTCCAGTCTCAGAATACAGCAGTAGAGGTTAATATTTGGACAAAGCTGTTTTTCTAGCCATTCATATCACTTTTATTTCCTTTCCTTTTTGTTCTTTCCTTAACCTCTTTTTTACTGCTGTTAAATTCCTTGCTTTCATTTTTGCAGAAGTTCAGCCTTCCAGCCCGCTCTCCGATGCTGTTAGACATCAGCTTGGGCTCAGACTTATTACTTCTGATATGTCACTCCACAGGCAGGGAGCCTAAAGCAACACTGCTCCCTCCAGCCCTCGCAAGCTTCAGCTGGATCCTCACCGACCCGCAGAGCACAGCTATTTCTGTAAGCAGGAACCCAGAGGAAATATGTGGACCTGAAGAGTAAATCCAGTACGTTGGTTCACACTGACCTTCTGAAACAGGAGACTAAACAGGAGGTCGGGATGCACAGAGGTGATTTAGCCATGTTAGCTTGCTGAACTCATGCATATATATATATATAAATATATATATATAAAAAAAAACTGGTATAGCACTAGGGAGAGGAAAACATGGAGAACAGCATATTCAGGGCCTCTTTAGTATTTGAAAAACACCAGTCATCTCTCAAATCAGATGTCCTGAATTACTTTAATATTCCTGCACAGAAAAGTGCCAGCAGAGCTGATTTGTTTGCCTCCTTTTGCTCAGGGGTCTGACAACCATCCATCAGGCATGTCCCGTCTCCCGGTCCTCTCCCCCCCACCATCCCTGCATACTGTCTGGTCACTTCCATCTTATTTCCAGCACTCTTTTTGCTGCTGACAGGGAGAGATAGCCCTTTCTTTCCAGTGAAATACAGAAGGCTGGCAGGACAAGTTTGATGGTTACTGGCTGTCGTATGCACAAGGTGCATAAACAAAGTGGGTAAACAGACATATTTTCCCATTCTCTCTGCTCTGTGGCACCAGGAGAGGCAACCTTTTGAAAAGGAAATACAAGCATTGGAACAAATACTCCTATTTTCTCTAGTTTCTTCTTTTTTTGCTTTCCCACAGTGGTCTCTGCATTCCCTTTTCTCATTCAAGCTACGTAAATAGTACTGAGGACTGATGAGGTCTAAATTCTGTTTAAAACCCCAGAAAGGGCTTTTAAGGTTATATCTGCGTCCTCAGACCAGTTATAACTGGAAGAAGAAATGTCTGTGATTTAGTGTCTAATAAACAAACCGCCAAGGTCAAGATGGCATCTTCTCCCATACCCATAATCACTTCCCTCAACATTTTGAGTTGTTGCATGTATCAGCAGTACTCCCTCTGATGCCCAGCCACATTTAATTTTCCTTCTATAAATGACTTCCCAAAGAGAAGTGGGTGTGAATTATTACATTGTAAAATACATTTTTAAAAGATGAACCATGTCGAATGTAAAATAACTATTTGTGTGAGGAGCAAACATAGCGGTGGTTTATCTTGTAAAGCCCATCAAAGGAATTCTGGACCCAGATTTACACACGCCTATTTTGGCCGAAAGGCTAAGGGACAAGAGATTTTAACAGCCTCTGGGTTGGAAGATGAGGCTTGAGATTGTGTTGCTCACCTCCTCTGTAAAAATCAGGGCTCTTAAATGTATTTCAAATCAGAAATGCTTCACCCTCGAAAAACAAGTGTACGTTGCTCATCCCTGGACCTGGGTCAAACTGTTCAGTTGGCTTTTAAAGGATTATTCCTTCCAAGGGCTACCCAGCCATGCTGGGCTCAATGTACAGTTTTTCACAGCAGAGATGAGTGCCGCTGCCATGTCCTGCCCAGCGGTCTGATCCAAAAATCAAACATTTTGGGAACCAGGAGTGCATGGCACTGCTTCCTGCGGCAAGTCCGCGCGCTGTGCACAAAGCCGTAGTGCCTTGGCTTCTAACTACAAAATATTGTATCTAAAACCGTTGCACTGGTAACAAAATTGCAATCAGAAGTTAGGAAATTGCTAAATAAAGCCCATTTTACTGCCTAACTTCAAGGAAAGCCATAAAATTATCAGTCCTCTCTTTCCTCAATATATTTTCCTCGCAGTCTGTGATGCTCCGTGGGGTATTTCTCTATGCGAACTCCGTGACGGTTTGGCTCCAAATTATCCGAACATAAAACTGAGCTTATGAAGTCTCACTCAGAGGTTGCGTGGACCCTTTTTATTGGCGCAGACTTAAAAAGAACCTTAATAAACCTTATAGGCTTGGGGGACTTTTTGGTTGCTGGCACTTGCCAGCCACACTGCTCGCGTCCCTCTTGCAGCACCCGGGCGGAAAACGGGCTGGAACCACAACCTGAGGATTTTATAGGGCTGGATTATCTGCCGGTATTGCCCTTTTCCTTCCCAGTGAATCTCAGAGCTATTTTCTTTGAAAGCAAGTGGGTGATGCTGCAAGGATACTCATAGCTTAATGCAGCTTGATCACCCAAGGTTACGGACACGGCCAAAAATAATAGCGTCGTCTAAAATGGGGCCAGGGGTGGGGGGCATTTGGTGGCAGAGGGAGAGCTCTGATGGGATTAAAACTGCAGCACATCTACCCATGTGCAAGTGGAAAGCCTCGCACTCCACAGTCCCGACTCTGTGGATTTTCCTTAAAGCATCCATTTCACCTTGGGATTTTATTACTGCCTCCAACGATGCTGTAATTGCATACGTAGGGCAGCAGACCCGAAGTTTAATCTGCATTTCTTAGGGCCTAAGTTCTGTGCGGGCTGCCTGTGTTTGCACAGAGCTCAGCACAACAGACATTCAGTCCTGGCTGGGTTCTGCGGTCGCTGCTTTAATTCAAGTAATAATAAATAATAATGTCAGGTTGGAAATAAATCTTCTGGGTTTGGTCCATGGCCGATATTTCAGCACCAGTTGGGAAGATTTGCTGCATCCCATCCTGGGTCTAGCGCTGTCCCACCCCTTCTGGCTCGGTCTTGGTTCAATTTTCACTCAGGGCATTAGTTCAGAACATGTAATTTCACCTTTTCTCTCATTCTGAGCCTCATCAGTGATATTAAAGACACTGCACGATTTTATTCCCTCGGATCTCTTTGATCTGCATCGTCAGGAGTGACCTAGGGCATCATTTCTTCATTTCTCAGTTACGTTGGCTTTATCTGGTATCTTCCACTGCATTATGTACCACAAACTCACGGATAGTAATTATTCAGGCAAAGCATAAACTCTTCATAGCACTTACGCAGGCAGCCAGTGACTACAGAGATATTGCTTACTATATGAACTGAAAGAATCAGGACAAACATACAACGCTAAGCACCAATATAGGTTAGGGGTGGACCTGCTGGAAAGCAGTTCTGAGGAGAAGGATCTGGGGGTCCTGGTAAATAGTAAATTATCCATGAGCCAGCAATATGCCCTTGTCGCCAGCAAGGCCAGTGGAATCCTGGGCTGCCTAGGGAAGAACGTGGCCAGCAGGTCAAGGGAGGCCATCCTCCCCCTCTACTCTTCACTGGTGAGGCTACAACTGGAATACTGTGTCCAATACTGGGCTCCCCAGTTCAGGAGAGACAGGGAACTACTGGAAAGAGTCCAGCGAAGGGCAACAAAGATGACTGAGGTATCGGAGCATCTCCCTTATGAGGAAAGGCTGAGAGAGCTGGGACTCTTTAGCCTGCAGAAGAGAAGGCTGAGGGGAGACCTTATTATTGCTTATAAGTGTCTACAGGGCAGGTTGAAGGAGGATGGAGCCAGACTCTTTTCAGTGGTTCCCAGTGACAGGACGGGGGGCAACGGGCACAAGTTGGAACATAGGAATTTCCATTCAAACACTAGAAAAAACTTCTTTAAGGTTAAGGTGACAGAGCACTGGCACAGGCTGCCCAGGGAGGTCGTGGAGTCCTCTTCTCTGGAGATTTTCAAGACCCGCCTGGATGCAGTCCTGAGTAATGTGCTCGAGGCAATCCTGCTTTAGCAGGGGAGTTGGACGAGATGATCTCTAGAGGTCCCTTCCAACTCTGAAAATTCTGTGATTCTGTGATAATACTGTTTACCTTTTACAATTAACAAGTCTTCATTATTGCTGTGAATTATCATTTTCATGATACAGTAACAATGAATCAGCAAAACTATAAAGCAGTGCTGTTAACTCAGATATAGCTAATATCCCTTTGCTTTTTGATGTCGTGTATTCTTAGACCAATACTCCATGCCAGTCTCTGCAGCCAAAAATACATCAAGAGCCTAAAAAAGTAAAATAGAAACATGACTTCAAAATTCTTTCAAACAACATGTTTCCTTTTCTCCCTTTACATGGAGCCACAAAGAGAATGAAAAAGATAAAAACTCACAAAAAGCATTGCTTAATTCCTCACTAAGGTGCAAGTAAATAAAACGTGCCACAGTAAGTTCAAATCACAAAGAGTTTTCAAGACAGAAAGGTTAATCATTTCTGTCAAATGTTGCAAATGTTAAATAGTTTTTAAATCAAAAATATAAGGACCACCAGCGACTCAAGCCATGTTTTAGACATGTATGGCGTGATTTTTTTCCAGCAGACAGTACTTGTTTCTCACATACCTTCTGTTTGTCTGAGATGAAATCGGGAGGCACTAAATGGAGTGCTTACTAGAGGCGCTGGGTACTTTCACCAGCAAAGCTATTTGTTTAGAAGGTACAAATTCAGGCTATTTGGAGAACAGCGGTCCTTGGGATGCAGAGCCCTGCAGTGCAAGCCAGGGGTGCTGGGTCCCTCCCGCACCCCCCAAGTGCCCACCGTAGCCCCCAGCAGTCCTCAACCCACGGAGGAGATGGAGAGCACAGGGAATGGATGGGGCACGGCAGGAAACAAGTATGCAAAGTCACCACAGTCGCCCCATCAGCGGCGTTCATATTTCATCATAATGGCTAAAATGACTCTTAAATGAGGCCAGATTATAGGGCCAACCTAATTCACTTACACTGATGTAAATCCAGGTATCTGTTACAACAGCACATGTTGGGGCTCACCACAGAGCAAAAGCTGCTGATAAACTCGCCCCCCCAAGGATGAAGGGAAGCGGATTCCTCCCAGCCAGACCTGATCCAAAGCCTGTTGAAGTCGGTACGAGCTCCATCAGCTCCAGTGGGTTTGGGATCAGGCCCACAGTGAGCGCTGAGCCAGCTCTGCTGCCAAAATGCAAAATCCTTTTCCATTGGCCTTGCCAGTTTGGTGTTAATACATGTGTGAAGAAGCCTGGGGGGGTGGGAGGTTTTTGAGGGTTTTTTTAAACCGAGGAATGATTTCACCCTTGCCAGCATATGGACTTTGTGCAAAAGAACAGGAGAGGAGGCAGGAGATGTTTTTCTGAGGCCATCAGCCCCCCGTTGCAGCATCCCAGCGGACGATGGATGTGTCCATCACAGGGACCCCTAGATCCCTAGAGCTAGGTTAATCCCTAATCGCCACTGCAGAAGGGCAAATCTGGAGTCACGGGTGGATGCGAGTACAGAGCCTCGCTCACCAAACCCAGCCAAAATACGAGGAGGCTTGATAAAACATGGGATGTGGGAGAAAAAACATCCCTTGGACACAGGTGAGCCCCCCCATCCCAGTATAACAGGACCTGCTGGAGCTGGTATCATTTTAATCCCATTTTTCTTACTAAACAACGTTGCCCTGAACCATCTTCCAGTTTTCTCTGCCACTCAGCTCTTTCCCTACTGCCAAGTTGTTTTGTTGCACGTGTCCCGTACAAGATGCTGTTGCCTCTTTGGCTTTCCAGGGGAAGGGCTCTGCCTTCCTGTGGCTTTCTGAGCGTGTAGCCCGGACCGCCTCAGAATTAGACTGGGGCCTTTGCAGGCTGCCGCAGTATAAACAGTTTCAGTAGGGCACATGTTATACAGTAAGATCATCCGAAACCAAACATTTTCCCACTGCACACAATAAACATCCATAATAAATTGCATTATACAAAATATATTTATGGCTAATTTTTTAATTTAAACCACCTGGGAAATTTTTGTTAGATTGGTTGATATGAAGGTCTCAGTATTCTGGTAATCTAATGATATCTAATAGACAAAATAGTATGATGTTACAACAGACTCAAAGCTTTCATTTTCTGTAGCCCTCTCAGAGATCAAACTGGCAGAACTCATATTTTTTGAAATTTTATACGTAATTGGTGATGCAACTGCCAAAAATAACCTATTCATACAAGTCTTGCTCTTCTGGTTTCTAACTTACTGTAATCACGAAACAGAGCAGCGCACTGCTTTGCAATGGAATATGGGTTTGGGTCAGGGAGCAAGGGCTACGGTTGTGTGGCAGTTTCCACTCCGCGGATTATTTTACAGGCAATTTAAATTTAGTTTAGAGTTTAAATGGGACTAAAAAGTAGTCCACCCATTCAGACATATAAGCAATTCTTCAGGAAAGGAATAAAGCTGTAACTTGGGTATATCTCTTTTCTGAACCAAAATTTTGCTCGAATATAGGATTTTCTAAACAAAATCTGTTGGTGCCAAAGGGGACGGAGTGTTTCTATTGCATAAATTAAGCCCAGACCTGCAATCCTTCCACCATAAAACTCTCATGCTCATCACAGATCAGCCAAGCTTTCCAAAAGGACTCGAGATCATCGCAGATCTTGTTGAGCCAGCCTCTCTCTAGTCAACAGAAATCCCAGCTCGAACTGTGCTGTGTAGCAGCAGTGAGCACTGGCAGCTTGGTCGTTGCTGGACTCGTTTTAAAGCACAGCCCATACCTTTAGCTACTTCCTTGCCTCCTGTTGTTTCTGGGACTTGGAGGCCATGTGGTACATTTCAGCCTTAACTTTGAATTTCCTTTATTTTGTAGATCAAACTTTGACATTCCCTTAAGGTAGTGGGGTTTTATGTCGTTGCATATATCCTAGTTTAAAAGATAATGCTTCACTGAAACAGACCACAATATTAAACCCTGAAATAAAACGAATTGTATTTCACTTCCCAGCTCCTATTGCTGGATTAGCTCACATTTCTTTCTCTTTGTTACATATTTAGCACCAAATTCAATATTCATTGCAGGCTAGCTTCCCTCCTCCCACACGGCTCTGTGGCTGCCTTTTCTTCCAGCAGCACTGGAGAAGGCAATACCTCGCTATAGCCTAGAAATGCAAACAAAAGGGAGGGAGCGTAAAGTCAATGAATGATCAGGCAGGGTTCTTTTATACCCTGAGCAGTTTTTTTATTATTATTTAAAATGGCAATGCAAAGAGACAGAGTCCTGGGGAAAACAACATTCACTTCTCCTTAGCTTCTCCTTTACACCCGTCCCTTTCCCCACCTCGCTGTTTCTTTGCTGAGTTTATCTGCCAGCAAACACCTCCCTCCAGCAGCCCCTGCAGCAAAGGGGCCCTGAAGGTGCTTTCTGATGCTTATTGGTCCATATTGTGATCTAGACTGGTCCTGTTTGATTCCTGGGCTGGGTGTTAAAAACTGCAGCAGTAACCAATTGCACATTAACATGGCAGGAGCCCACTGGAAAGGCATCGCAGAGCGGTAATCAAATCTCTGTGACCCCAGACACCCTTCTCTATATCCTAACCCCAGCGTGTACACTCTTTCCCTCCTTCCTATCTTTGCATAACCCACCTGGGAGCCTTTGCTCTTAAACTCAGGGACAGGACACCCCTGAGCCAGCACGGCTCCAGGGATGCCTGCAGTACAGGTAAGCGGCGGTATTGATGGAAAAGACTTTGAGCCAGACATTGGTTCTGCATTGTCTGAGCCGAACCCAGGTTTTTTTAATGGCCATTTAGTTTTTTAAATGCATTCCTGTGATCCCAGCCTTGAGTCTAGGTCTCCATATGAAACAGCACTGCTTTAACTAGGTGCATAGATTATAAAACCAGGAAGAGTGGTCTGGTCTGCCCCCCTATATAACACAGGCTACAGGAATTCCCTAAATTAATTCCTGTTTGGATTAGCTCATATCTTTTTAGAAAAACAGCCAACTTTAATTAAGACAAAGGAATTCCAGTGATGTTGAAATCCACCCAGCTCTCAGTAAATTGTTTTACTGGTTAAATACCTTCACTACTTAAAATATAAACTGTATTTCTAATCTGCACTTGTCCAGTTGTAGCTCTGCCTACCAGATAATATGACAACTGCTAGTTTGAAAACCATGTGGGATTAAACCTCTTTCTGCTCTTCATAAGCCACTCCTTGCCTAACTAAACTGAAAAGATGTAAAAGTAAGTGTATCAAATTATGGCAAAAGAGCACTGAGTTGTTCCAAAAATGACAGCAAACCTAGTTAAATTTTAAATAAACAAATATAATGAATTCTTGGTTGGAAACCTAAGCATCTGAAAAAGTCCTTCCAAAGTTAAAGTACATCTGTTTAGAAAGCGGTTTACAGCAAAGCAAGGCAATTTCTGTGGACAAGGCTTCGTTAGCTGAGATTTATAAAACTCCATCTGCTTCCCCACTGCCCTTTCCTCATCCACCCTCGGGTGGGCTGGAGGAGCCACTGATGCTCTCCTCTGTCCTCCCACACCACATACCTGTCCGGACAGAAAATTCATTCCACTTTCTTCCTCAGCAACTTAAATGGCATCATCGGGGAGCTGTGCTCCCCAGAACAGCCAGAAATATCTCCTCTGTCCAGACACCTTTACTTACATGTCAAGTCAATCAATATTTTACAATTAATATCCCCATCCACAACATTTCAGAGCCTGTGTGGATGTACAGACATAGGTGCACAGGCTGCAAGCACCCCAGGAGCCTGTGCATACCACAGTCCCTCTCTAAACCAGTATATACATTAATTGCAATTGCAGATATCAAATCTATTTACCTGCTTTTCTCTCTGTGTGTGCACACATATATATTAGGTATTCTATACATACAAATGTACACACACATATATATATATATCTCCATGGCATAAGCAGAAAGGTATGTTATGAACACACATGTATGCACACTTACACGGTAAACACAGACACATACACACTTATGTGCACTTAAATAACTAGGTGAATAGGTGAATATGAACACTAATAGCCATTTATGGCAACAACAATGAAAGCTGTCCCTGGAGCCCGCCTATGGTACAGCAGCCAAAATGATTGAGTATGTACAGGGCACCGCTGCAGCAATGGCACTCACATGGGCCTCTTTTTAGAAATGATTAATATTTAACCGACTTGGTGAACCTGGCTTTGGTTTTAGTTATGATTAGATAGCACCCCGCACAGAGCCGTCCCACTAAGGACATCATGGGGTGTCCGAGCAGCTTCAACTCGTGCTTCACGAGAAGACAGACAGAAAGTGAGAAGGGGAGAGATACGAGGCAGTAAAAAAAANTCCGTTTGTGTTTGTTTGGAAAGAAAAGGGGGAAAAGCAGCCTGAGAGGCCAGTGTAATAAGATGCTGTAGCTTTCATGAAAGAGGTGAAATAATTTTAAACACAGACACACAATGAGTTTATTTATTTAGAAAGTTGTTAAATAGAGTCTGGGAATTCAAATATTCAATGTTGACATTGTACAGAGCTGGCAGGGAGCCAGCCCCGGCTCTCCAGAGGGACCCAATGGCCACGGCGCCCAGGCCCTCGCCCCTCCCAGCCCACTAACTAGGTAAAAGCCATTAGTTATACCCACAAGCAATATCTGAGTCCGAGTCAAATAATGTTGCCTCAGCCAGCCAACTTCAAAGGCGTGTAAGTGTGTTTGGCTTTTTAGTGCTGGAACTGCAGCAATATGTCACACTTTTGAAAGAGTTTTGTAAACAGTTCCTTCCCCTTTGTAGAAACATTTCTTAAGTTTCTTGTACCCCATGTAAACAGCGTTAATTAACAAGGGTTACATTTTTCATTTACAAGCAGGGCTGTATTAATAACGAGCTCGCCTTTCGGACCGTCCTTTTCCTTTGTGTCCTTTCTCTGCCCTGCACCGCGGCCGGCCCGGTGCAGCCAGGGAGCAGCCGGAGGCACAGTGGAGCTCGGCCACAGGCGGCATCGCCTACTGCAGCACCAGAAAGTTGGTCCCAAATTCGGAGGTGACTTTTGGCCCCAAGTAAGAGACAGTGGGAGAAAGAGAAAAAGAGAAAGACAGAGGAAGAAAGAGGGGGAAGAAAAGAAAGGGAAGAAAGAGAAGAAAAGAGAAAAAGGAAGAAAGGGGAAGGAAGG
>VZSZ01001064.1:810-139711 GCA_013398815.1 Ibidorhyncha struthersii
TTTTTTTGTTTTTTTTTTTTTAATTTATGATGATATTTATTATTACTTTTCTAATAAATATTGATTCACAGACATTGCCAGAATGTCTAGATTCAGTAGCCTTTTAACTTGCAGAGAAGTAACAAGAGCAAGAAAAGCATTTATCAAAGGTGTCCTGTTTGGGAATGTTTCAAATATGAGATTATACATTTTAAGAAAAGGTAAGCTACAGCTTCATAACTGCAGAAAGCAAGAGGTGGTGGTATGAGCTGGAAGGAACCCAGGAGGGGCAGAAAAGAGGTACAGGAAACAGTGTTACTCCATATACCAAAATAGCTTATTGTGACTCTTTTGCTAATAATGTTGTGTTGAAACAGATTAATGTGGGGTCTGTTTTTCAATTTAAAAATTAAGTCTGTTTGTGCTATAGAATGATAATGAAGCTATTTTGTATTGCAGCGTTGTCCTTTGCATCTGCAGGAGGTTCATCTGAGCTACCAGCACTCTTATTGATGTCTTTATTAGGGCTGCAACATTGCTGATTTCTTTGAAGTCTTTCAGACTGATGGAACTCAGTGCCTTTCATCTTTTCCTGTGTTCTGAGCACTGGCATGGGTTTTTCTGGTGTGGTGTGTTAGCCCTGGCTAATAGCCAAATGTCCATACAGCTGATTGCTCACTCCCTCTCGTCAGAGGGACAGGGGCAAAAACAGGATGAAGAAGCCCATAGGTTAAGATAAAGACAGAGAAATCACTTACCAGTTACTGTCAAGGGCAAAAAAGACTTGAATTGGAGAAATTAATTTAATTTATTGCCAATTAAGATAGAGTAGTATAGTGTAAACCAAAGATAAAAGCTAAACCACCTTGCCCCCGCCTTCCAGTTTTTTCCCCATGCTCAACTTGATTTCTTTATTCCCAGCTCCTCTACCTCTTTCTCGTGAATGGCACAGAGGGATGGGGAAATCCCAGAATGGTTGATGTTGGGAGGAACCTTTGGAGGTCGTCCATGTAAATAAACCACAAACCTGTGGAAGAAGGCAGCTTATCATTTAATCCATGTTTGGTACTATGAGTCATAATACAAGAGTAATATGTAACATAAACAGTCCCTATTTTTGTTTTGTGGATTTTTTTTAAGTTTTTTGGGAGGGGCTGCTTTTGTGGGGTGTTTTTTGGGGGGGTATTGAGGGGGATTGCTATTCTTCTGAGGCTTTTAACATCTCTGTTCTCCTATTTGGTATTTTCTTTTTTCTTTTATAGTCCTAGCATCGTGATGTCTTCAGTGAACACCCAGTGCTTAAGGTTCCTGCAATAGATCTGCTTTGTTCTCTGATGTAGGCAGTCATCTGGGAGAAGGACAACAAAATTTTCACAGTATCAGGCTAAGACTATACCTTTTAAGTTGAATTATTAGAGGCATAGCTGCCAGTGCAGCAGAAGAGAGGAGAAACTGATGGCAGAAAGGAGGACAGACAGTGAAATAACATGTAATTGAACGATGAATAAATAGTACAGCTATAACTAGACCATGTAGACTAGATCAGAGGAGAGAAGAACACAATTAAGATTAATGTTGCTGTCTTTTAATAATAGTAATTTTTTTTTTCACCAACTAATGCCATCTGGATGGGTTTACTATGTATAGTTTCAGAATCTTCTCTTCACTGTGTATTTTGGTTATTTATTCTTTACTCATCCACTGAAGTGGCACAATGTCACATCATTCATGTTGTATCTCCTCAAAACCTAGTCCATCATCAATAGCAGTTTCATGCAATGTATCTGTGTGATTTTTCTTGACATTGAATATACACTTCTTTGGTATGTTTCCAAATAATTTAGTTTGCTAACTAGTAGCAAGCTTTACTTTTTTTCTTAAATGTGTTCAAGGAATTTTCACTTATAGTTGAATTTTCCAAGTCACTGATGTAATAACTCACCTGTATAGCGTGCATCCAGATGAATGAGCAGAGATTACTTATATTAAGTAACTCATTTTAGTTGGGGAAATTTCCTTGAATAGTTGTCTGTGACAAAGTTGCCAAAATCGTAAACGAATAATTATTTAAAAGTTGTACTTTATGCTTAATTATACTATTCCTTCTGTATGCAATAAAAAGTAAAGCCCATGGTAATTTGAGTCATTTCTGCCAACATACATAAAGAGACAAAGGGTCTGAATCTGTTATCACATATGATAATGTCAAGCAACTAAAAAGTAAGTATGGATTTTCATTCGTTAAGTTTTTCACAAATAAGAATAGCTAAAGTTTCCTGGGAACAACCCCCACTTCCCTCCTAAAGCAAGACTTGGGAGAAGTGGATAGGTAGTTAAAAATGATTGTCCTTGAAATCTTAGGATTTCGTTCACTTTTGCAGGCAGCCAGTAACTTTCTGGTTTTCTCAAAGGAGCATTCTTTTTCCCTTTTTGCTGTGGGTGTAGTAAATTAAAATGGGAAATATTCCTTTGGAACAGAGTAAGAAAATTATGCAAAGTTACCACAGGTTGTACATTTGAAAATAAAATTTCCAGCGAATGTGATGAGATTGCTGATGTATGTTATTAGAGGAGAAAGCAACTATGACTGACATTCTCCCTAGGGCGACCTGCAAATGGGGAAAGCAATCAGGCAAGACTACTGGAAGAAGCAGGAAAACTTCTCTTCTTCTCAGGAGGTGTTTACATAGAACAGAAAGACAGAAGAAAGAGACAGGTTCTCTCAGCAGCCCTCTTTTTTTAACCAAGTTGTCCCATTTGAAACTGATGACTCAGCTTCTGTTCCTTGATTTCTTCCCTTCCACAAGTGTCTCAAAAACAGAGAGAGGGAACCACAGTGCTGCCTGCTCCATACTGCAGATCCATGGTGAGGGAGAGGGCGACACAAATTCATAAAGACACAAGAGCAGAGGCGTAGGAAGGTAAAATTGTCTCAGATAGAGCGAATAGGCTGATTTGAAGCTAGGTGTGGTGGTCATGGCACACATAATTTTCCATTTTCTTTAAGCACTAGGAACAGAAGAATCTTTTTTCCTGTGATTAGCCTTAAAACTTTCAATTTTTAATGAAAATAAATTCAATCAGTAGGAGGGTGGCCTTGAAACGTAAGCTGCAGGTTGTTATCAACCCCATTTCTATAGTTAGAAAAACTGATAAAATGGAGAAATGAGACATTGACCACCAAATTCAGGTTTCTAAATTCAGTTGTCTTGAGTCTTTGGCTCCCTTTGTTTGCAGTAGAGAGAAGAGGAGCTGTTCCTGAGCATGCTTCATCTTAGTCTAAGCATCTAAGATAGATGAAGCGAAACATCCTGGGGAAACCTTTTCTCTCAGATGTCTGTAAAGAAAGCACTGGGACAATCTGGCTTAGTTTAACGTAAACTTTTAAGTGAAGTGAGGTGCAATTTACTCCATCTTTTCAAGATGACCAGGTAGACATCATCTTTTCTCTCCAGCTGACTGGTTCATTATGTACATTAAATCATTTTCCCAGAAGCACTTGGTAGCACTCTCAAAAAAGAAAAAAATAGATTTTGGAAACAGTGGTTTGGAGATTTCTCTGTAAAATCTTCAAAGCCTAAGTACATGAAAAGTAAAAAAATATTCTTGTCTCTGGTGAAATCTTATTTAGACATAGTTAATGTCAAGTAGACATAGCTGGTGGGTACGTGGATCCCTAAGTTTGTTTTTACTGAGGATGATTTCTAATATTCTTGCAAAATAAGTATCACCAGGTTTTAGTTCTGAGTGAGAGCAGCCTGTAAGAAATTATTCAACTCCACATGGAATGGAAGAGGAGACTTCTTTTTTTCCTCAAGTTAAATGCACTCTAAATTTTAAAAAGCTAAACTGAGAAATGGAAAAAAGACCCTTCGTTTGTGAGTAGTATGCTTTCCCATTTTCAATTAAGAGAAGTAGGTATTTAAATATAGCGCTTTTTTTTAATAAGCTACAATTAGAATTTTTAGGTTTTGTTTTATATTTTTGTCATGTAATATTTTAATTAAGTATGGGATTCATCATCAAAATAACATGACAATCTTCCTTCTTATGAGAAGTGATAAAGATGGACTTTGGTCTGTAGTTTTGTGTCATATGCTATCTTTACAAAATGTAAAGGTGATTAGACTTGAGTATTTCTTTTAGAATGTATAGGATAAGAAAATCTATAAAGCACTGGCTTTTATTCTAGGGAAAAAAGATTTGGGCAGGTGTCACAGTAGACTGGAATAAGTAATTCTCATGCCCTATAAAACTGCATGCAGTAATAATTCAGATTCATATTTCTGAAGCCCTAATAAATTGCATAGAAAAATAATCGTGTCTCTCACGTTGTAGGAATACAGATTTACTGAACTCTTTTAATAGCTGATAAAAATATTTCTTATTTTAGTCCATATGATAATTTTGCTTGTTGATCTTGGCATGAGATATAGTTCTGCCAGGTGGATGATGATAATGAAAGGTTCTTTCTTGCTCTTGTTACAAATTTTTTATTTTATATTCCCATCATAGTACTATTGCCTTTGACTCTGAATGATAATGTGCAAATATCATTTGTGTGACTGAGTTTGTGATTTATAGTTCTGTACTGGTTCATTGGAATTTTGTTTTTTCTTGTCGTGCAGGTTTGTTGGCTGTTGCAAGCACTCTTTTTTTTACCAGAAAGAGTCAGAAGCATAAAATAGAAAAGTCACACACTAAGACACAGCTGAGATGAGATATAACAGAGATAAAACTCACTTTTGGAACATTAAAAAGTGAACAGTAATATATTTGTTCTGTGCAGCATATTGTCTTTTTATTCCCGTAATGTTTCTTTCCCTTTTATTATTTTATGCCATTTTACATAGAAGGAATTTAGAAATAAAAAATCCCCAGAGAACAAGTTTGAATCCTCTAGCAAAGCAGCAAGTGGATGTATTTCATTTGGATTTTTAAACACAAGTTCAAAAGAAAGACATAACTTTGCAATGGTGACTTTTGTTGTAAGCAGGATTAGGGGGACTTTCTTAAATGATATTTTAGATTAAGATTTTCTATTTTCTTTTTTTTTCTTTTTGAGCCTTCTTTAGTTGCATGTCTCTTGCACAGATGAGGCAATAGGCTCCATATACTCTAGACTGGTTACACATTAAGGACCGGATACATGCTCTCTTGCCTTTTTTTTCCTTGTTTTTGGTTGATATTCATGTTTCACAATAATTTTCCTTTTTTCTGAATATAGCTGAATCTTTTTCAATGTGTATATTCTCTGGCTGTGCTGCTGAAAAGCTGACCTTCTTTGGTTTTGGAATGCTTAAGTCAACATGGATATATCACAGGAAGTTTAAGAGCTGCTTCCACTGTGATTAATAAAATCAAAGCTTTCTGAAATGTATTATTCCCTCTGTAAACTGTCAGGCAGTAAATGTAGAATAAAAGTCAGTACCATCTGCCATACTGCAAGCAGCATCAAATGTGGGTTACCACAGAATGTGAAAAGCAATTCATTCACTCATCTTAGCTTAGCCCCCCAGTAGTAATTGTCAATCTCTTTCTGCTTGTCCTGGTTTGAGGTAACACAGAACTTATTTTCTGTTTTGTAATTTTACTTTGAGACTAAGCCTCTTCTAACTAACTGAACTCTCAAATTAACAGCGTATTGTGCAGAAACTGTTTGCTCTCAGAGTGATAAGACGTGATTAGTTGTAATTTATGCAGAGCATGGTATGCAGAGAGGCTCTTGCTTATACTTATTGCTATAAGACCCAAGGTCAGCTAACTTTGTTATTTGCCTCTATGGAGGGTCGGAAGCGGAAAAGCATAGAGGGGTCCCACCTGTGGGGAGGAGCAGACAGGACAGGTGACCCAAAACTGACCAACAGGGTATTCCACCCCATCTGCCTCATGCTCGGTATAAAAGCTGAGGGATCAAAGGGTCAGCCCTCTTTTTTCAATAGCCAGTGTCTAAGGAGGGCTCTGTTTGTCTGCCTTTGATCCCGATCTTTACATTGTTGAATCCAGATCCAGAGTCCAGTTCCCGTCCGTTGCTGAGTCCAGCCTGGAACTTTCTCCTTGCCTGTTGGTGATGTGATCATCATCCTGGGACCTTGATATGGTTTTGTATATATTGTATATATTTCATTATTTCCTTTTTTATTGTTTTATTAATTTATTAATATTTTCATTAAAGTAATTCATTTTTTTCTAAAGTGATAAGTCTCTAGCTCCCTCTCCCTCCTCTCCTTGGAGAGAGAGGTGGGGGAGTGCATCTTTTGTTCATTCTCAGTGGCCAGTCTGGCCCAAACCATGACACTGCTGAACAAGGTTTCTAGATCAAACTGTTCAACTACAAGAATTGGTCCGAAGAGCAGTCTTTTCTTGCTTGTCTTATTTTTCTGTGCAAATTTTTGGATATTTGATTTAGATTGGAATTTGGCATGGTGAAAGCAGTGGGAACAGACATCTTCTGTCCTATCTGTCCTCATTAAACTTTATATTTTTTTATTATATTATTTAAGATAGGCCCAGTCCTCTCAAATTAATGTCAAATTGCTACAATTACTACTGGCTGCCATGAAATTTCACATACTTGAAACATTAGCAGAAGCTTCATTAATGCATTAGAATACTGGTAGAAAGAATTCACTGATCATGGAATTCAGTCAATAAAGAAAAGTTTTTAAGGGTAGATGGAACTTTCCAGGAATATCCTATGGCATAAGTACAGAAGAAAATCAGGATCACATTTCAGCTGAGGCTGAAATGGATAACTGTATCTCAAACATGCATTCGTACTTGGATATTTTAAATAATAGTGTTATATTTTTTTAGGAATCTAAGGCTATGCAAGTCGTGATTTCAACAGGGATTTATTTGGGAGAATCTTGATTAATGCTGATGATCAGAACAGGAGACATTTTTAGAAGGAATGCTTTTGGCTGCTATATTACAGACATTACCATCAAATTCATGTCAGAGGGCTATCAACTAAAGAAATTATTCTGGGAGAGTGGACATAAGAAGCAAAATAAATGTTGATCTCAGATTTGGTTCAAGGCTTGAGATTCAAGGGAAGGTTTCTGTTGACATAAGAAATGAGAACATAGCCATTCATATGGTTTATGATGAGCAGTGGAATTTTAAGGCTGAGTGATAGCCTTGACATGAAGCTAGAGGTTTTAAATTTAATATCTGTCAAGGAGAAGGTTAAGGCTTATGCTTTGTTAGGAGTGAGGACAAGAGGGTACATGAAAGTATTATGTGTACAAATAATGGGCCTGTAATGCCTTGTCCATTGAACTTGTTTTTCTGTATAACTTTTGCAGAAGTCTGATGTCAGGCATTAGGGTTAGCTAAAATGTGCCAGCTATTCTTTTCTTTTCAATGACAGCCAGCATAAAACTTGTTAGAAAGGAATTAAACTCATGTGACAGAGCCCATCAGTGAAGTACCATTATGTAGCAAACTGAAATTCTTGTTAATTTTTAAAGTTACTGTTGTGGGGGTTCTGAAGCGGTTGGTTTTTTTGTTTTGGTTTTTTTTTTGGGGGGTGGTGGGTTTTTTTTAAGAGCAAAGCACTATTTTTTTTCATTAGTTGTCATTACTCTGATGTGTAGAAATAAATATGTACAAAGTGAGCTCTCCACATGATGCCATTATACACTTCTCAGAATGGCCAACTCATTGACTTAAAAATGTCTTAAAAATTATTTTACAGGACACAGAACATATAAATTTCAATGTCCATAATTTATTCCTTTTCTCTCTTTCTTTTTCATAGGATTAGCATTCTTCATTGCTAGAATGACAAGCAGTTGTGCTGAAAATTACATTTCATAAGAAAAGAGGATAAAATATCTGAAACTCTCCCTTCATGCAGCTGTCAACTGTGAAAATCTGGTGGAAAGTATTGTACAATTCTTGCATTTAAAACAAATAAATAAAACAATGATGTTTGCATTGTCATGTTTAATAATATCTAGACTAACATAGCCAGTATTTGAATTATAAATCTTTTGGAACAACAATAGCTATTCATTTTTATTCATTAAAATTAAAAAAAACATAGCATATGATGTGGCACTTGGATTTTTGGATGATAGTGTATTTATTCATGAGGGACAATGCATACAACGGATTTTTGGATGATAGTGTATTTATTCATGAGGGACAATGCATACAACAGATGTACAAAATAATGAGACCTTTTTTTTTTCATTATTTTGTAAAAGTATTTTTATAAATATAATGCACGCCTATGTGTGTTTTTGTTTGTTTGTCATCTGTGTGTCTATAAATACAAAGTGTGCATGAGAGTATCCTGAAAACACTTACGTGTGCTTGCTGTCTGTTCATGTGTTTTCAAACTATTGTGATAATAAAGCCCTGTATAAAACCTGTAAAGCTTTATAAACACAGCTTTAAAAGCATTCAGCTAGACAGGTGGCACAACAGCTGAAAAATGCTATTATACTATGTGAACACGCCAACTGTTCTTCAAGTGAACACTTAAAATCAGAGAATCATGGAATCACAGAATCATAGAATGGTTTCGGATGGAAGGGACCTTAAAAGATCCAACCCCCCTGCCACAGGCAGGGACACGTTGCACTAGACCAGGTTGCTCAAAGCCCCATCCAACCTGGCCTTAAACACCTCCAGGGATGGGGCATCCACAACTTCTCTGGGCAACCTTTTCCAGTGCCTCACCGCTCTCAGAGTGAAGAATTTATTCCTAATATGTAAACTAAATCTACCTTCTTTCAGTTTCAACCTGTTACTCTTCATCCTATAGCTACAGTCCCCGGTAAAGAGTCTCTCTCTGTCTTTTTTGTAGGCCCCCTTTAGGTACTGGAAAGCTTCTATGAGGTCTCCCTGGAGCTTTCTCTTCTCCAGGCTGAACAACCCCAACTCTCTCAGCCTGGCTTCATAGAAGAGGTTCTCCAGCCTTCTTATCATCTTTGTGGCCCTCCTCTGAACTCACTCCAACAGCTCTATGTCCTTCTTATGTTGGGGGCTCCAGAGCTGGACACAGTACTCGAGGTGCGGTCTGACCAGAGGTGAGTAGAGGGGCAGAATCACCTCCCTTGGCCTGCTAGCCACATTTCTTTTGATGCAGTCCAGGCTGCAGTTGGCTTTCTGAGCTGCGAGTGTAGATTACTGGATCACATTGAGCTTCTCATACACTAACACCCCCAAGACCTTCTCCTCGGGGCTGCTTTCCATCCATTCTCTGTGCAGTCTGTACATGTGCTTAGGATTGCCCCTACCCACATGCAGAACTTTGCACTTGGTCTTGTTGAACTTCATGAGGTTTACATGGGCCCACCTGTCTAGCCTGTCAAGGTCCCTCTGGATGGCATCCCTCCTAAGTTAGGCGTCGATGAAGCTGACTTATTGGCTGGAGTGATTGGTATTCTTTTTTGCTGCACTCCAGGTGCTCTCCTGCTGAGCTGTGATCCTTCTCCAGGCTCTGGGCATCTATTACTGCCACTGGCATTGTACTGATAGGAGTGGGATGGATTGAGGTTCCCCTCCCCTGGCAACTTAGTCTCAAAACCAATCAGATTTGGGAAGAACATAAAAACAATATCATTAAAATTATTAGATAGATGTGTATAACTTGTGTAAACTCAAGCATGCATTCCAAGTGAGATTCGGGCTGGCAAACAAGGGGTCCGCTCCAGCCAGGTACCAGGCAGCAGCATGTTTATCAAGCAGCCCTCTGTTCTTTCTCTCTTCACTCATGGCAATCACCTCCTCTCTTCCATTCAGCTGCTTGAGGATGATCATAAACTCATTCTATACCTATCCAGCACTTATTCTGTAGGGTGAACTCTTTCTATCTTATTTGCTAATTGAAGAGATGTACATGTAAACTTGGCTTTTAAGTTTTTTTCTTTCCCTTTTAATCCTCCTGTCACATTAGGCAATTTCTGGAATTAAACTTTCTTTTTTTTAAACCAGTCTGTTTATACATAACTTGTTCTCACCTCCCTTACCAAAAGCCTACTTTGTAATTATGCACATTCCCATTTTCTAGTGGTCCAAGTAATAATAGAGCGATGATAAAGGAAAGAAATCACTCAGTTGTTTTTGTTTTTATTGTGTTATGATTAAATCCAAACTTTTTTTAGTGAGAGACTCCCATAGGATATAACAGAAAGGCATAAGGAAAAAGAAAGAGGTAAGTTGTGATCTCAAACTTTTTGGCCTATAAAAGCTCAATGTCTCTTTTTGCCAAAGAAGCTGATTTCAGAAATAGGTTTAATGTGAAAAAAGATTGGGTAAAAAAGATTTCTAGCCCCAGGTCAGCATGATCATGGGATACAACCTCAACTCATGCCTTTCCTATCCATGTCTTGGAGATATCCCACAAACTACATTGACTAAGAAACCAAGATACACTGCTTCTGTGGGAAACAAATTATGTTCATATTGTGTACATTAACTGGTGGGTACTGAGTAGATGAAGCGGCAGATGGAGAGGGAAGGCTCTTATCTGCAAGGGTACAGGATAGCTGTTGGGTATTTCTGATCTTTAAAGTATAACCAATATTTTCCTCTACAGATTTCTTCAGAGTCCTCGAGCAGTAACGTCTTGCCTCACTGGAACCTCTGCTGCCTTTCTGCCTTCAGCAAGCGTGCACAATCTTATGGCAAAGCACAATTAATTGCCACAGAGTGCATATTTACTGCTTGCTTGTTTTCATGCTTTGTATTGGAATTTCTAGTAGCTATTATCTAGCAGATCTTGGGTGTAGAGGTACATCTGTACCATGTTAAAGATAGGAAGTATTACCAATCACATATTTCCAGGTTATAAGGAAGAAGGAGAATTAGACATCTTTCTCTCACTGCAAATAGCAGCAGCAATAAAAGCTTTATCTCTGGTAGTTTAGGGGTTTGAACATATAAATGCTTTGCTGGCTTATTACATTATCACCTTCTAGTCACTTGCACAGCCCTTTTCCTGGCAGGTGTAGAGCAAAAAGACAAGTGGATTTTTCCTGTGCACTTCGTTCCATAATCTGGAATCTTACTTTGAGTTGCCACAAAGACATTGTTTTCTCTAAAGGAAGTTTACAGACTTTATACTAAGCTGTTATTAGGTAAAATAGTTACTAGCTAATTTTAACTTAAAGCCTAAAAGCTAATGTTAGAAGTGACAAAATCCATCAGAAATCCAGGATATACAGCTATGAGCATCACCATGAGGAGAAAAAGATTTTCTGAGTACGGAGGATTATACAGTAGTAAGCCTGAGGATTTCTGAGCAGGAAAGTTAAAGCTGTACCTGTTTGGTGTTTGTTAGTATTCAGGGAATCACTGCTCTATACTTCCTTTACCTCACTCTCCCTGACTTCCCCAAACTCCTTCTTGCAAAAAAAAGAGTCCAAAGAGACTACACTTATTCTTAATGTCTTCTTGTTTATAAAATACACTATTCCAACAAGATATCAAATAGTGGCTAACTTCTCGGTTCAAAGAGCAACAATACTAAAACCACAGTTGCTCATAAGTAATTAGCCAGGCAGGAAAAGTCAGGAAATTGGTTAGAAAATAAGGAAAGGATGTTTTGTTTGATTGTTTTCAAAAACATAACTGATGTTGCTTTCTTTTCTTTCCATTTAACTCCTCTGAGTTTGAGCTTTTCAGGTTTCTGATTTTTCATTTTTTTTTCTCTAGAAAAATATATTTTTCTATTTCATTGTTCCATTCTTTGTTTCATATTAAATGGAAGGTTTTATGTAATTATTTAATCTAAAAAACAATCTTTAAGAGGCCCACCAAATACTTTTACAGGCATCATTGGAACACCTTCCCGTGCTTCCTACTTTAATATCAGAGTTAGACCATTATACCAAGTTCTGCAAGAAGGGTCTGTGTTTACCTCATGTGCCTGATTGGGCACATAGCCAGGAAAATTCATGTACTTTTGGGATAAAACACAATATTCAGGTTTGAAATAAACATACAAACAAACAAAGAAAGAAATAAATGACTGTGACCTTTTCACTGGTTTTGAATCGTCTGACCTAAGAAGTGTCACTCTGGATCAAATTATTACTAAACACTATATGCAAAGAAAGTAATATAAAAAAAGATCTCATTGACATGAAAGCTTATTTTTTATTATATTGTGAAAAAAATGCAATCATGAACTCATTCTTGACTAATAACTTAAGGTGTTTGTTAACACCCAGTAATACTAATATGGTGCCATATATCTAATTTGTTTCTCACATTGTTTCCACTGCACCTGTGTTTATCACTCTTAAGGGACTTAAATTGCTTTTTCTTCCAGTATCATCTCAGCTGTCAGTGTAATAATTGTTTATTTCTTTATTTGAATCTCTTAGAAATTTTAAACAAAAGCACCTTTAAATACTTTCACCATTCAGATCTTTGTCTGTGACTTAAAATATTTTATACAAATTTGGACCAAATTAACCATGCTTTGATATTAAAGCCACAGCTATCTGCATGTGTGTATTCACATCATCTGTCAACCCTAAATAATAAAGGTTGGACTTAAAATGAAAAAAGTATCCTAAAATCTACATGGTACCATTCTTAAACGAATAACAATCTTTTATTTTGCTAGCCTCTGATTTATTAAAAGCTATTTCATCTTATCTTTTGTAACATTAAAGAGAAAAAATGAAGCAACGGTGACTTAAGTAAATGATGTGTATAGCTTTGTTATATGTTTTGTTAATTAATGAACATCAATGTTGTAGAAAATTATTTTTTAAAATTACCTTCTCTTGGAGCCAAAACTTTTTATAATGTATCTCTTCATTTGTTCTGAATATTTTGAGGTTATGAAATAAGCAAGAGAGATAAAAGAGAGTGAGCAAGGTAAAAATAAAAGACACCTTAATTTTTTTGTGTACAATTAAAATACATTTTGTTTAGGTTGTCACATTCAAGATATATTGGTCATTATAACAGACTTGATGGTGTAAAAATAATAAAAATAATATTACTGTATTTGTTTGTTGGTGGTTTAGATCACAGGATCTGACAGTCTTATGACTCTCCGAAGAATCTGCTCCAGAATAAGATGTTGTATAATAGCCAAGTTACTTGAAGAAGAGAGGAGAGAGTAATGTTATCACCCACTGTTTTACATGTAGAACTTGAGACACAGAATAGTATTTATCCAGGTTCACACAAGAAACTTATTATGTAACCAAATCTATTAACTTTTGTGGAATCTTTCTCAGTGGTAGGTGATGTATAAACAAGAAATTGATTTATTCACTTGTTCTAATTTTAATAAAGCTGCATATACAATTATTTTTTTTTTTTAGAAAAGTTGATACATACATGAAAATGGCAATCATTACGGCTTGCAGTGATATGTTACTCAACTTTACCTCAAAAGTAATCCTTCCATATAATTCTTCCCCCTGGATGCACAATTAGTTGTCAAGTGATCAAGGACTAGAAGCTCCCATGGAGCTTCTTTGTCTTCTAGCTATAATAATTCCCCTTATATTGAGATTTAGTAGAAAAGATGAGTGTAGAAGGAAGATGCCAGCAAATGAACATTTTTTATGGTTTGTGGATGAAATCAAACTGAGCAGTGCAGTTGACACGCTAGAGAGAAAGGATGCCATCTAGAGGGACCTTGGCAGGATTTAAAATCAGGACCATGTGAACGTCATCATGTTCAACAAGGCCAGTTTCAAGGTCCTGAACCCGGGTCAGGGAAATCCACAGTATCAGTATAGACTGGATGATAAATGGATTGAGAGAGCAGCTCTACAGAGAAGGACTTGAGGATATTGATAGATGAAAAATCAGACATCAGCTAGCAATGTGCTTTTGCAGCCCAGAAAGCCAACCATATCCTGGGCTGCATCAAAACAAGCGTAGCCAGCAGGTTGAGAGACATGATTCTCCCCCTCTAATCCACTCTCATGAGACCTCACCTGGGGTGCTGCGTCCAGATCTGGGAGCCCCAGCACAAGAAAGACATGGACCTGAAGGTCCAGAGGAAGGCCATAAAGATGATCAGAGGGCTGGAAAACCTCCTCTATGAGGACAGGCTGTGAGAGCTGGGGTTGGTCAGCCTGGAGAAGAGAAGGGTCCAGGAAGACTTTTTTTGTGGCCTTTTAATTCTTAAAGTGGTCTTATAAGAAAGATGGAGACCGACTTTTTTACCAAGGCCTGTATTGATAGGACAAGGGACAATGGTTTTAAACTGAAAAAGAGTAGATTTAGAATGAATATAAGAAATTTTTTACTCTGAGGGTGGTGAGTCACTGGAAGAGATTGCCCAGAGAATCTGTGGATGCCCCATCTTTGGAAGCGTTCAAGGTCAAGTTGGATGGGGTTTTAAGCAACCTGATCTAGTGAAAGATGTTCCTGCGCATGGAGGGGGGGTTGGAACTGGATGGGGAACTATAGACCTGTTAGTCTGTGGCACATGCATCACGTGGCACATACATCACGTGGTGCATATACGACAACCAGGCAACCAGGCCCAGTCAGCATGTATTTATGAAAGCCAGGTGCTGCTTGACTAACCTGAACTCCTTCTATGATAACATGACCTGCTGTCATGATTTAACCCCAGCTGGCAGCTAGGACCATGCTGCCATTCACTCACTCTCCCCATCCCATCTCCCCTTCCTCCCAGTAAAATGGAGAGAAGAGGGAGAAAAAGGTGAAAAAACCCCACTCGTGGACCGAGATACAGACAGTTTAACAAAACAGTAATGGAAGAGAAAATAATAACAACTCCTTATACAAAATGAGTGACGCAATACAATTGCTCACCACCTGGTGACTGGTTGCCCAGCCTGTCCCGAATAGCAATCGTGGATTCCTGCCCCCTAGCCAAACCCCATTTATATTCTGAGCATGATGTCTATAGTATGGAATATTCCTTTGGCCAGCTTGTCCTGTCTGTGCTCCGTCTCAGCTTCTATGGGAAGGTGATAAAGTTCTGGACTTAATATAAGCATTGATTAGCAACAACTAGAACAATATGTGTTATCAACATTATTCTCATACTAAATCCAAAACACAGCATTTACTAGGAAAAAAATTAACTCTATCCCAGCTGAATCCAGGACACCTGCTTAGTGGATGAAGATGTAGCCGTGGATGTTGTTTACCTGGACTTTAGTAAAGCCTTCGACACAGTTTCCCACAGCATTCTGCTGGAGAAACTGGCTGCTCATGGCTTGGATGGGCGTACTTTTTACTGGGTAAAAAACTGGCTGGATAGCTGAGCACAAAGTGTTGTGGTGAATGGAGTTAAATCCAGGTGGTGGCTGATCACATGTCCAGGGCTCAGTATTGGTCCATTTTGTTTAATATCTTTATCAATGATCTGGATGAGGGGATTGAGTGCACCCTCAGTAAGTTTGCAGACAACACCAGGCTGGGCGGGACTGTTGACCTGCTTGAGGGTAGGAAGGCTCTGCAGGGGGATCTGGGCAGGCTGGATCGATGGGTCAAAGCCAACTGTATGAGATTCAACAAGGCCAAATGCTGGGTCCTGCACTAAGGGTCATAAAAACCCCAAGCAACATTATAGGCTTAGAAAGCTGCCTGCCAGAAAAGGACCTGGGCTTGTTGGTCAACAGTCCGCTGAATATGAGCCAGCAGTGTGCCCAGGTGGCCAAGAAGGCCAATATCAGCCTGGCTTGTAACAGAAATAGTGTGGCCAGCAGGACTAGCAAAGTGATTGTCCCCCTGAACTTGGCAATGGTGAGGCTGCACCTCAAATACTTTGTTCGGTTTTGGGCCACTCAATACAAGAAAGACATTGAGGTGCTGGAGAATGTCCAGAGAAGAGCAATGAAGCTAGTGAAAGGTCTAGAGCACACGTCTTGCGAGGAGTGGCTGAGAGAATTGGGTTTATTTACCCTAGAGAAAAGGAGGCTCAGGGGAGCCCTTACTGCTTTCTACACCTACCTGAAAAGAGGTTGTAGCAAGGCGTGTGTCAGTTGCTTTTCCCAAGTAATAAGTTATAGGATGAGAGGAGGTGGCCTCAAGTTATGCCAGGGGATGTTAAATTGGATATTAGGAAAAATTTCTTCACAGAAAGGGTTATCAAGCATTGGAACAGGCTGCCCAGGGAAGTGATTGAATCACCATTCCTGGAGGTATTTAAAAGATGTGTAGACATGGGGCTTAGGGACATGGTTTAGTGGTGGACTTTGCAGTGTTAGGTTAATGGTTGGACTCAATGATCTTAAGGGTCTTTTCCAAACTAAATGATTCTATGATTCTATGAACATTAGAGGTCCCTTTCATCCTAAACTATTTCTATGTTTTAAGTCTTGTGTGGGCAGAGGGAGTTCAAGAATCTTCATTATTCTTCCCAGACCGTACCCTTGCTCTGTAGCGCTTCATAATATAACGTTAAATATATTAACTGTTTATGATGTACCTCCTGGACAAGAAGCCAGTAAAACTTATTTCCTTAACAAAGAGTGAATATGCATTAGTATAGGACTTCGTTGTTCGTCAAGAATAAGTATTTTAAGGTACAAAGCTGTTGAAAAGGAATCATCCATACTAATAATTTGTCTGTACTGTTTTGCAGATGAGAAGATATAAGCAAAAATGAATCTTTTCCTTGACTACAGTATCAAACTCATACGCCAAATTTGAGTTTTTCTTTCCCATTATGCCTTTCACAACAAATGTACACTCCCTTTATAAAGAAGAATTAATACAGGGTGTATTATGAGATATGTGTGTAATATATTCCTTAGTACATGTTATCATTTTATTTCATTTCAGTAGAAAGGGAAAGAGATGGGCTTTTGCTTATATACTGGGATCTGAATTAAGACATCCTAGGTTCAATTTCCAGTTGTATTTAGGCTTATTTTTAAATTACCTAATATGTTCTTTTTGGATTTATGCTGATTTCCATTTGCTTAGCTAATTAGATTCCACAGATGCCTCAGTATGAGTTTACTTCAGGACAAGTATCTCATTCCCACTCTGGGAAGGTCTCAGCCAAAGCCATCTATACCAGCACTAAGGGAGGGGTGAGAGCCAACAGGATGCTAACGTAGAGTGTGAACAGGCATTTTCTATTCAGGTTGAAGAGGTGGCTCAGTATGTGATTCAGAAAACACTCAGAAGTAAACAGTGTCTCTTGCCTGATGAATGCCTTTTAAAAGCTATATTATTTTGACATTATTTAGTAAGAAGCAGCTTTATTGAACTGTGTGTTGAATTGCTCTTTTACAGAGAATTGAGTACTTTCCAGAATTTGTTTTCCTGCTAGCAAAAGAAAGTTATATTTACTTCTTTCTGGCCTTACTGTTATTTTTATGGATACACATGGCTGAGTCCTAAGCCCAATTTCATGTTTCTCTGCTACTTCAAAATGATAGTGCTCTCACTGACATGTACTCAGCCTCCTGGCTAGCTTGGCATCTTCCATTTGCCACTTGCTCAGCTTACATATCTTCCAGTTACTTTTTGACATCATTCAGTTTATTCCCTCTTGTGTAGAAATTCACTCCCAGGGAGAGTTCAGCGGTATATAACAGCTGTGAATGTGTCCCCCTGCTGATGACAAAAATCATATTTCACCCTACAATGTTAGAGATGTGTTTTGTCAACCTGAAGCAATGCTAGCAAGCAGGTTGGGATGAAACCACGTTAGGCTGTTTTGGAGCATTTCAAACACCTAAGTACTTTTGACCACAAATGGAGCAGAGGAAGGACAAAGATGTTACTAATGTTGGCGATAGCAAATATAGGTTAAATGAGACAGACCCAAATGAAAATACTGGGCAGCTCCAGCATGACCTTTCAGTGGAAGGTGAAAAATCTCCATGGGTTAGGCTGATTTAGGTTTAAAATGGAGGAAAATTCTCACCTGACCCCAAAGCTATTGATCAGCTTCTCCTTGAGCAGGACAATGTGAAAGGAGTTACTAAAAGTCTTATGCCTCAGACTTATTTCAGACATCAGAGCACCTGCATGTCATTTGGTTGTCCTTCATCCATCTGTGCTAAACACCTGGTGTTTCATAAGATGAGGACTCCTTTCTCCCATCCTCCCCTACCTGTTGGAATAAGTCAACATGACAGTTTTAAATGTAGATGATGGGAAGAATACCCTTCCTCGTCCTTATAGAAGCAGCTGTAGTCTTGAAGTGTGACATGCAAGTACCCTTTCCATTTACATACCAAGAAGTTTGGGGTTTTTTTCCTGGTCTGGAATGGATGGGTGAAGAATAGAAATAAAACAGCCATCTTTATCATTAGTTGTTCCAGTTCACACTTTGCTGAAAGTCCATGAGTTAGCATGGGACCATTTGGTGTTTAAAAGCCTAGTAAGGGTTAATAAGATTCATCAGAGCCACTGAGTGCCAATCTTGGGTACCTTACTTATTTTATTGTCCAGTGTATTGGTGGAAAAAAAGAAAGCTAAAAAACTGCACTCTCTGCTCATGAGGCAAGGGACATAGTGATGAAGGAAATGGAAAAGGTTGAGATGCTGACTGATTTATTTACCTCCACTTTTACTGGAAAGGTGTATTTGCAGGCCTGCTGGGTCACTGAGCCTTGTGACAGAGGCTGTAGGAATGAAACACTCCCCAGAACCACGGCAGAAAGAGATAGGGAGTACTTAAGCAAATTGAACATACACCTATGGGAGCAAATGCAGTGCTGACAGAGCTCACCAAGGCTGATGTGAAGCTACTGCCACTTAAAAGGTTACAGTAATGAGGGACGGTTTGTGATAACTGGAAAAAGTCAAACATCACATCCTCTTTAAGACGGGCAAAGAGGGAGGCCAAGGAAACTTAAAGAAAGTAAATTGTTACACTGGATCCTTTTCAGTTCACATATTACCTGATACAGGACTAAATGAGTTTCCAAATGGTGATATCCCTGCTGCATAGGAGGTAGGTATGTGTGTGAGAGTTAACACACATGCACACATTCTCTTTTGCTCAAACACAAACTCAAGTAAATTAAGCCTTGTGTGGTCTGCTGAGAATATACTTGTGCTATAACTACAAGGAGTCTTGTTTTCTGAGTTGTATTCCTATCATGCCTCTACTCTTCTTTTGGGAGCATGGGAGATAGCACGGTTGTTGCTAAGCAGCAGCTGTCACCAGAAAGCTGTATGTGTAATGTTGTGGTAGTGGATTAAGTGCCACTGAAGTACATCACTTCTGAAGCCTTTCTGTCTGTTATCTGTTGAAATGATTTATAGCCACATATTCAGCCCAACGTGTGTATCCATTTTCCCTCTTCCACCCATCCATATTGCCTGTGATGTCTGGTGAGTTTAAGGCTGTCTGCATTTCTCATTGTTAGTATTCTGAGGAAGCCTGGCCCTAGAGCTACAGTGCTGGAGTAAAAGTCTACCTATGACTGACTTGCTCCTGACAAATACGACCCTCAATCTTAGCAGTAATGGAGGTGCCTGTTAAGAAAAACAAAGTTAGTTATATGAATATCTCCTTAATCCTTGCTTCTTTTCCCGTAGGGAATCTCTTTTTTTCCTCACAGAGTTGTTACGGCCAACTCCAAAAATACCAGTTACAGAAAATACTTCTAAGAATACTTTTTTTTCTGCTTGAGAGCGAGTTATTTCAACGACTGCGATTTTAATTTCCATTTCTATAGGCACAATTAAACAATGTAACAGAACATCGATGCAGAATATTTTGGTATTTGAACTGTTTTCAAAAATGTAATTTCTTGTGAAAGGTAAAAGAAAAGCCCAGTAGCTATTTTGCTATAGCTGTGTAAACACAAAGTGCCATTAACTTTCAGTGAGACTGAAGAAATCTGGCTCAGATAAGGGAGCACACCCCTGTCTGTTCTTTATGCTGCTGCCTTGGCAGGAGGCAATTTAGATCCAAAAGCCTTTCAGTGGAATGACGTCCACAAAAACATAATTCCTCCCTTTTAGCAACTGCATTTAATCCATAATACAGGCAGAATAATGTTGGATCCGTCCGCACACATGTCAATAAGTCTTTCAAACTGTTCTTAGGTGTTTGGAAAAATTAATTGTTTACCTTCTGTAAATTTTTTTTTTCCTTTTGTTTATTTCATAGAATCATAAAATGGTTTAGGTTGGAAGAGACCTTGAAGATCATCTTGTTCTATCTGCCCTGCCATGGGAAGGGACACCTCCCACTAGACCAGGTTGCTCAAAGCCCTATCCAACCTGGCCTTGAACACTTCCAGGGATGGGGCATCCACAACTTCCTCCTTTCCTAATATCTATTCTGAATCTGTCCTCTTCCAGTTCGAAGCCATTACCCCTCGTCCTATCACTGCATACCCTTGTAAAAAGTCCTTCTCCAAATTTCTTGTAGGTGCCCTTCAGATACTGGAAGGCTGCTATAAGGTGTCCCCGGAGCCTTCTCTTCTCCAGACTGAACAACCCCAACTGTCTCAGCCTGTCTTCATAGGAGAGGTGCTCCATCCCTCTCATCATCTTCGCGGCCCGCCTCACTTTACTTTGTGCTTCTTCTGTCATGAAGTGGTACACTCTTTGGTTAAGGATCTGTGTTATCTGTGCATTTGTAGAGCAATTATTGTGTTTGGATATTAATCTGGTTTTGGTCTCTTGTTATTCTAGCAGTGCAACTGGTAGCTAGGGTGAAGAAATAAGCAAATTTGTGGCTTTGTATGTGGGTGAAGCAGAAAGAAAATCGAAAACAATACAAAAACATGTCTCCTCCCCAACTCATGCTACGCTTCTTCAAGTCATCTTGTTCTCTATAAATAGGTCAGAGCTCTTTACTGCTTCTCAGTCACTTGTTTTTATAAAGCAATCACTTCCTAAAATGACGGTCATTAAAACCACAAATACCTAGATTGCTATGCTTTGGGAAAGTAAAATCACAGCACATAATCACGTGATGTTATATTTTTTTCTGGTCTTCCGAAACCTGGTAGATATGGGTACAATCACCTCTGACGACTATTGCTGGCAGCTCACAGTACTGCCAATGTATTAATGTTTGTATTCACACACACTCATTTGAGAGCGTAACTGAAGGAAAAAAAAAAAAACATAAAAAATTACGTTGATGTGTTCCATGTACAATCATTAAATGATTATCTGTTTATTTTTAGAACCTTAAGTTAAGCCTTAGATTTTAATGTAAGGTCAAATGAAAACTGAACAGTTGTCATGAATGTCAGAGTGAAGAGGAACACATGCAAAAGAGAACTAAAATTATGCTGGCATGAAAAAAATCAGCTGGTAGTAGCTGACAGAAGAATATATGCTTTGGCAATAAATTAGCCAGAGTCCTTTGCAGAGTCTCTTCATATTTTATATTGAGTACTCGTTTCCATTTGACTTGGTGAAAAGAAGGTCAGTTTATAAAGTAGCACCCTGTGAAATTGCCAAGAATATACCACCAGCCAGTGAAAACTGATGTATCGTTACTGATGTTAACAGAAATAAATAGACATTGTGATGACTACTTATTAAAAAAGCTTATTGATTTGAGATCCATCTCTGTTGGTTCAATGTCTTTGCTGACACTCATATCTTTCTGTGAATGTGTGCCTCTGCGTTGTGTAGCTTCCCAGGACTTGAATGTGTTGGTGAATTGAAGTTGCACATTTATTCTTTAATGAAAGACAAAAAAAGAAAACAGCAAATATATTAGCAAATATAAAGAAATCAGCTTGATATATTTGTAATACTTCTTGAACTACCTTCTGTCGCCTTTGACATGTGTGGTGCTCAGCTATAAATTTTGGAAAATAAACACAAACTGTGACAATATATAGTGACAGGAAGTGAAAGAACAGGAGGAGAAAAGCAGAAAAAATGGATACTTCTCCTCTTCTTCTCTTCTGCAAAAAACAGTAGTGCAGCCTTTACTTCTCTGTAATAAGAGATTGTTGTGCCTGCACTGTTTTGTCCCTCGTGCGTTTAGGTAAGGATGATCTCTACTCTTCATTCACTACCCAGCCTAAGTCTGGGACTTTGTGGATATGGTCATACTGTCCAGGTAGTACCTCCTAATTACTGAAAAAGTAGCTGGTTATCTTAGGGTTTGAAGAGGATTTTTTCAATGAACATATGCAACTTTCCTTCCCAGGATCCTGATAAGAGACAATGAAGTAAAATAAAAGTCTCTGACACTGTCTCCTTTGAATGAAGATGGACAGCCTTGCTTTCCAGCCCCCTCCCGCCCCCCTCACCCCCTTGCCTTGTCTTTTGTGATTAGGGTGATGAATAATTCATTTTAAATGTATCACAGTTCTGCAAGAGAGCAGTCCATCTTTTCTAGTACTGGTGTTTCTTCCAACTTCTAACATCGGTGGTCTAGAAATAAAACTTGCAAATGCAATTCTATCACCTTAGTTCCCACTAAATTTGAAAATTAGTCTCTGTCATCTCCCCAGCAGTGTTAAAGAATGCAGTAATATTAGTACGTACTTCTGCTTTGTCTCACCATTGCAGTGAAACAGTAAAGGCAGTACATAGAATTCAGGTCACCACAAGTCTCATGCAAATAATAATAGATATCAATGCCAAACAAGGTGCAAATAGAGTTTCCACTTAAGTCATTGTATGAAATTATGTCTGTAAATGCCATAATAAAACACAATTCATACAGTTCCTATTGCTGTTAATATCAGAGCGGAAATATTAAATTGTATGCACTCTATAATTACACAAAAAAAGGGAAAACTGATAAATATACTATTTCTTGGAATAAGGATATGTGGGTGTGAATGAGATTTAACAGCCATGTGCCTTGCAAGTCACAGTACAGTATTCTCCCAGCTCAGGTAAAGCTAGACAAAACCTAGATCCTTTTTCAATGAATGAAACAGGAAATCACAGGAAATTATTCCTTTTTGTATTTATACTAGAAACCTCTGCATTTTTGAAAGCTTATTCTAATCTAAGTATAATTTGAAATTCCATGTAATTCCAGATTTTTGCTGAGATCATGTACAGCATCCTCAAAAGATTATTTGGGATGTGAGTTAGAAGGAGACACTTAAGTGAACAAAACATGTTAAAGATATTGGAGGCACCAGCAGCTGTGAAATTAAGCTGCAGCCATTTAAGATCAGTGGGCTTTCTGACCATTGTTCAAATACAGCTCATTGAGCAATAATATATGCTATCTGGTTTGGAAGGATACTAGTAATTTGACAAATATTACTTGGCAATACCCTAGCATCAGATATTTGTGCTCAGGTGTACAGAGTCTGAGCCAAGACTGTTTGTTGTGGGAGTGCATCTACTACAAGATTTTTTCATTATATCATAAGATTAAAACATCTTTTCAGGAATGGATTGCCATCACCTTTAGTTGTACCAAGAGATTAATCTTGGGTTGTTTTTTTTTTTAATGGAAGAGTTTCTGTGATTTACTTGCAGAAAGGGGTTTTTCTTTTTTGAGATGTCAGCAATTGCCTGATATCAACATCTTATTTACAAGGTAAATGAAAGAGCTGAAAACGTTGGGTGATATACAGGGAATTTATCTCTTAGAAATAAAACACCAATATGCAATGGGGCAGGACATGCATTCACTGGAGAAAAAGCAGGAAAACAGTTCAGGGTTTTCATTTTTGAAAGTGTTTGCTTGTCCACAGTTTATGACTCTACTCATTTTAAAATGAATAAATAGAAAGATATTTTCTTTCTGCTAATGATATGGAACTTCTTACTTAGTCTAATAGAACACTGTATCTTTCCCCTGTCTGTTTAGACTCTTAATATGCTCAGATCTTCAAGTAACGTTATTTGGAGTGACGCTGTCTAGATATCCAGGGGTTTGGCTTCTATGATCATAGATGTACCTTTGAGAAGCTGGACTGTTGGGAGCTGATGTGATGAAACTGACCAAGTGGGGCAAGATCATATTTGCCAACAAGCTGGCCAGACTTATGAGGGTAGCTTTAAATTAGACTTATTGGTGAAGGGGGTGGAATTTTGAGTACCAGTGAATAGCCAGGGGCTGCTGATGTATTAGGAACCAGCAGAGAAATATGCGTGAAACACCTCAAAGGAATTAACGCTTGTTTCTCTAAAAAGGTAACACGGTTGATAGCCCAGCTGAAGTGTCTATATCAATGCCAGTAGCATGAGTAAAAAACAGGAGCAGTTGGAAGCCACTGTGCAACTAGAAGGGTATGATCTGATTACTATCACTGAAACTTGGTGGGATGAATCACATGACTGGAGTGCTGCAATCGATGGCTATAAACTGTTCAGAAGGAACAGGCAGGGAAGGAAAGCAGGGGGGATTGCCTTCTACATAAAAAAAAATAAAAATGATAGCACAGAGCTGTCTTTGAACAATAGTGATGGACAGGTTAAGAGCTTATGGGTGAAAATTAGAGGCTGAGCTAGCAAAAGAATCTTCATGGTTGGTGTTTACGACAGGCCACATGATCAAGTGAAGTGTGTTGATAAAGCATTCTTACTTCAAATACAGGAAGCATCATGCTCGCAGCTTCCGATCCTTCTGGGGTACTTCAGTCACCCTTACATCTGCTGGAAAAGCAACACAGCAAGCTGTAAGCAGTAAAGGAGACTCTTGGAGTGTGTCAAGGATAATATCTTAGTCCAGGTTATAGACAGCCCAACCAGAGGAAAAGTGTTACTGGACCTGTCGCTTACCAACCCAGATGAATTAGAGATGTCAAGAGTGGTGGCAGCCTGGGCTGCAGTGATCATGCCCTTGTGGAATTCACAAACTCAAGGGTTATGGGCCAGGAGAAGAGTAATGTCAAGACCCTGAATATTATGAGAGACAACTTTTGCTTGTTTAAGGAATTAGTGGGTAGGACCTCCTGGGAAACTGACCTCAGGGATAAAGAAGGACAACAGAGCTGGCAGTTCTTTAGGGTTATTGTTCTTAAAGCACAAGAGCTTTCAATTCTCATGTGTAAGAAATCAGGTAAGGAAGGCAGAAGCTGAACATGGATGGGTAAGGACATCGTGGTCACACTGAAATGTAAGAAGGAAATGCATAGGTAGTAGAACCAAGTACATGCATCCTGGGAAGAATATAGGGACACTGCCTGGATGTGTAGCAATGGGATCAGGAAAGCTAAAGAACGGTTGGAGCTGAATTTGGCAAGGAATGTGAAGAATAATGAGAAGAGCTTCTACGGGTAGAAGGAAGACAGAAAAGGAAGAGAAATTTAATTGTACACTCCTTATAAATATGACAGGATAAATAGTAGCAACTGATATGGAGAAGGCTGAGAGACTCAACAATTTTTTGCTTCAGTTTTCACTGGCAATCGTTCTTTCCATACCTCTCAAGTCCCTGAACAACAGACCAGGGACTGGGTGAACAAAGTCCCTCCCGTTGTAAGAAAAGATCATCTGAGGAAAGTTCAAGACCACCTGAGGAACCCAAATGTACACAAGACCATGGGACTCAATGAGATGCATCCTAGGGTCCAGAGGGAATTGGCAGAGCTAGTGGCCAAGCTACACTCTGTCATATTTGAAAAGACATGGCAGTCAGGAGAAGTCCCCTGTGACTGGAAAAAAGGGAATATCATACTCATTTTTAAAAAGGGCAATAAGGAGCACCCTGGGAACCACCAGCCAGTCACCCTCACCTCTGTGTCTGGTAACATCATGGAACAGACCCTCCTGGAAGACATGTTGAAACATACGGAAGGCAGGGAGGTGATTAGACAGCCAAGATGGTTTCACCCAGGACAAATCCTGTCTGACTAATCTAGTGGCCTACTACAATGGAGTGACCGCATCACTGGACAAGGGAAGAGCTATGGATGTCATCTA
Source organism: Ibidorhyncha struthersii (assembly GCA_013398815.1). Lineage (NCBI taxonomy): Eukaryota > Metazoa > Chordata > Aves > Charadriiformes > Charadriidae > Ibidorhyncha > Ibidorhyncha struthersii. The sequence goes on from VZSZ01001064.1 coordinate 26,548, forward strand.
CCTGGACCTCTGTAAAGGCTGCTGATACAGTCTCACTCAACATTCTTGTTGCTCAGTTGGAGAGATATGGGTTTGCTAGATGGACTGTTGGGTGAATAAAGAATTGGCTGGTTGTCCACTTCCAAAAGGTAACAGTAAATGTATCAGTGTCCAAGTGGAAACGAGTAATGAGTGCTGTCCCTCATTAGTGTGTACTGGGCCCAATGCTATTTAATATCTTCATCAGTGACATTGATAGTGGGATTGAGTGCACCCTGAGCAAGTTTGCAGGTGACACAAGTTAAGTGGTGCAGTTGATTCCCTTGAGGGAAGAGATATCATTTAGAGCAACCTTGACAGGCTTGAGGAGTAGTGGGCCCATGTGAATCTCATTAAATTCAACAATGCCAACTGCAAGGTCCTGAACCTGGGTCAGGCAGTCCCTGGTACCTGTACAGACTGGGTGATGAATGGATGAAGAGTAGCTCTGTAGAGAAGGACCTGGGGATTTTGGCAGAAGAAAAATTTTGTATGGTGGCAATGTGTGTTTGCAACTCAGAAAGCCAACTGCATCCTGGGCTGCATCAGAATAAGCGTGGCCAGCAGGTTGAGAAACATGATTCTCCCCCTCTAATCCACTCATGAGACCCCACCTGGACTACTGCATCCAGCTCTGAGGTCCCCAGCACAAGAAAGATATGGACCTGTTTTGTGATAGGATGAGGGATGATGGTTCTAAACTGAAATTTTTTACTCTGAGGGTGGTGAGTCACTGGAAGAGATTGCCCAGAGAATCTGTGGATGCCCCATCTTTGGAAGTGTTCAAGGTCAAGTTGGATGGGGTTTTAAGCAACCTGCTGTAGTGAAAGATGTCCCTGCCTGTGGCAGGGGGTTTGGATCTGGATGACCTTTAGAGGTCCCTTCCAACCCAGATTCTAGGATTTTATGATTCTAAATAGCTGGCAACTAAGCATTTGAGCAGATATTGGATAACATTGCCAAAGTGCTAGCATTTTCATTTCTGAAAAGCCATACCACAGTTACCTGAATACTAGAAAAAAACTCAATCCTTGATAAAGAGATCGAATAGACCTTTTTAACTGTGTGAATGTTATCAAATGTCATAGCCTGGAATACTTTAAGTCTTTCAACAGAAACCTCATTTTCAGTAGACAAAAGTGCAAAATCTTGCACCTGGGACAGAACTACAATGGTACAATCTCAAAGTGACTGGTTGAATAGCAGTCCTGCTGAAAAAGAATTGGTGGTTACAGAGGACAGAAAGTTGAGTAAGAGCCAACAAGGTGTTAATCATGAATAAAATAAACTACACAACATGCTATTTTAGGAGGAGCATAGCTAGCAGATTAAGAGAAACTCTTATTCTCACCTGGCAGCTCGGAGGCCACACCTTGAACACTGCATCCAGCTTTAGGAATCTCAGTTTACTGGTTTTGATCCCAAGAGGTATGTAAAGAAACTTGAACAGATTCCAGAGAAGCTCCTAAGACTGTCAGAGAGCAAGAACTTCTGTGAAAGGTATGGGTTTTTTCTTGAGGGCTTTTTTGTTGTTGTTTTTGTTGGCTTGGTTGGGTTTTTTTTGAAGGGCAGGGATGCTGAGGTTTTTTAGTCTGGGAAAGAGGAAGCAAATATGTGATCTAGAGATGGCACAGGCAACTAGAAATGGTGTGGAATTTTAATCTTTGGAGTTTTTCAAGATTTAGCTAGACAAAGCCATGGCTGACCTGATCTTATCATAGAATCATAAAATATCTCAAGTTGGAAGGGACCCATAAGGATCAAGTCCAACTCCCTGCTTCTTGCAGGACTACCTAAAGTGTTATGTTAGTGATGGCTCTCCTTCAAGCAGAAGGCTGGATTAGGTGACCTCAAGAGGTCCCTGCCAATGTTTTGTGATTCCTGTCATCTGAGTGAATTTACTGAGGTGAAAATATGCTGTTTTAAATGACCTTGTATACAGTCATCAAAAATTTAAAAATACTTTAGCGTTCCTATTTATTGTAGAACTTATTTATTGTACTGTTATGTGTATGTTTGTTTGGTAATATCTACAGGGTGTTTCTTTAGTTTCTGCCCATCAGAATGTCATAACACCTCTTAATTTATTTTATTCAATAACTCAAAGGCAGAATGAGAGTTATGCAAAGGACTATTTATGTAGCTTTTAAAAATATCTTTTAGTGAGTTCTATGAATAATAACAGTTCTCAAATAAATAAGTTAAAAAAATGGGGTAGTGACAATTTCTCCTGGCTGATTTTCCTGTGAAAAAGATGATATTGTAATGATTTGACTTTTCACTGAAGGTAGTAATGAACTTTGGAAAGACAAACAAATAATGCATTTTCATGCATATGGATAGTTATGAGTAGGGAAAACCCTCCACCACCTGAAGACTTTTTAGGTCCAATTCAACCTTGGTATTTGGCACTCTTTACTGAGAAGATGCAGCAGTTATACATCATAGCACAGATAAAATCTTGGAGAGAGATGAAAAGTACAAAAAGTCACATCCATAGAGGCTGTAGTTGCCTGTTGGTTTCTTGGGGATCTGGGCACAGGTGGCTATGCAGTGGTGCTGTTCTCTGACATGCAAAATTTTGTCTCTCATGCACTGATACTGGGTCATCCAAAATACAGATGTGGGTCTGTTCTCAAGACACCACCATGTAATATACATTCTTTTTGCTCTGAATGGCTTCAATTTTTGATGAATTAAAAAAGATCCTGATGAAGATTTTACTGAGGAATGATTTCTGTATGCAACTTCAGAGCATTTCTAACCTGATCAGGTTTATCTTGGGGATGCCTTAAATCACAACAGAAATTCATCTGGAGTACTGACCACTCAAAGAACTCACAGCAGGTGGATACAACCAAAACCGTCCTCTGAAATCTAAGTTTATTTTACAGTTCAGCATCTATCTGTCAACGAAATGCAATGTCACAAAACATTGACACTAGGTAATTACAGTAATTTGGACCTGTCCAGGTGTGAGGTAAAACAGCGGATTTTCTATTCAGTAATTTTACTTTGCAGTTAAGCCTCTTCTAATTAACTGATCTCTCTGAAATTAACAGCATATTTTGCAGAAATTGTTCGGTCTCAGTGTGATAAGACCTGATTAGTTGTAATTTATGCCAAGGAATGGTATGCAGAGAGGCTCTTGCTTATACTTATTTCTACTACACCCAAGGCTAGATAAGTCAGTTACTTGCCCCGTTGGAGGGTCGGCAGCGGAAAAGCGTAGATGGGTCCCACCTGCGGGGAGTAGCGGACAGGACAAGTGACCCAAAACTGACCAACAGGGTATTCCATCCCATCTGCCTCATGCTCGCTATAAAAGCTGAGGGATCAAAGGGTCAGCCCTCTTTCTTCAATGGCCGGTGTCTGAGGAGGACTCTGCCTGTTCATCTGCCTTTGATCACGATTCTGAATCCAGATGCAGAATCCAGTTCCCATCCGTTGCTGAGTCCAGTCTGGGACTTTCTCAGTGCCAGCCAGTGACATGATAGTCATCCTGGGAGCTTGGTACAGTTTTGTATGTGCTTAATTATTTTCTTTTTGTTTTATTATTAATATTTCATTAAAATAGTTTAATTCCTTCTAAACTTGTAAGTCTCTTTTCCCCTCCTCTGCCTCTCTCTTGGAAGAGAGGTGGCGGGGAGCATCAGTTGCTTGCTATGTGGCCAGTTCAGCCTAAACCACGACACCTTCACATCTGGGCTTTTCATCAGTCATAATACCTAACAAAAACAAATACTTGCATGTAAAGGCATTTGTTGCACTCTTAACTTCGTCTCCGCTGAAATGGAAAGCACAGTTAATTCCCAAATATGTATTGTATTCTGCCTGGCCTCTAGCCATTGCTCCAGGAGGGTGTGGGCCTTCCATGGATTCTGTTGTATCTGCCAGTCCTGTGCAATGCCTTGGTTATCTACTGCTGTTTCACACTCCTAAAGCAGAACTAAGCACCTATTCTTAGGCAGCCGAATTACTCCTTAAAATGTCGAGATCCCTTGTTTGTTTTTTTTTTTTTATTATAATCCCAGAAACAAGCAGAGTACAGCAAAACTAATATTTGAAATTAAAAAGGCAGCCCACAAAGGAGAAACCTTTTTTTTAAAAAAAAAAGAAAGAAAAAAACAGAACAAAACCCAAAGGTGATAAGTGATAATATGTGCAAGAGTGATGAATTGTTTAAAAGAAGCATATTAGACATTTTGAAGGTACTGAATACCTGTGTCTCCATTTGTCCTGAATGGTCTCCGTCTGCCAACCTGTATTTTTCAGAAGATGAGTTTCTTGATGGCAGTGTTTGCACTTTCCCAACAGATATTAGGGTTCCTGCGCATTGGACAATGTAAATCGGCTTCTCAATTAAAGTAATTTCATAGAGGAAATGTATGCCTTTGATAATAGCAGATGCACATATATACATTAAACTGAAGTGGCCTTTAAAAATTATTCTATTTCTTATGTGGAATTGTTCTGTAGAAAACAGCAAAAAACCCTCTAACTAAAGGGCTTTGTGTCACAGGTGTATTTTCACCAATGTCAAAGGGCTTGGGTCAGGTCTTCTCTCAAGGCATCCTGTTAAAAACAAAAAGAGAGAGCAGAAATGCTACACACACACGTATATATATACTTTCACATGCGCTTATCTGAATGAGGAAACCCTCTGGAATTCTTGAGATCACATGGCTTTACTGCAAAAAACAACCTCTGTCCCTTATGTATCTGCTATTGCCATCAAGAAAAACATAGAATTACAATCTACGCTGAAAAACAATGACTTTTCCATGTGTCTTCACTGTAAAAATAAGATATTTTGACGGAAAGATGTCTATTTTTAATGGAGAAAATGTATGTGATGTCTTGCCTTTCTAGTCCAAATAATGGGAATGGAATATTTTATATACATAGTATTTGAACAACTAGTGAATATAGGGCTTATAAAAGCAAGACTAATCATACTGATTTTTGCATGGATTGAGAGCACAGGTGTTATACAAGTTTATCACATAAAATGGCAGACTGAAATCATCGTCTTGGCAGTGTAGTTATTCCAGTTCTATTAACGTCATGGAATAAAGCATCCTGAATGAACTGTAGTGTGCCAGTTTACGTGGTTGTTTAGAGAGGTACACAAATGGGACAAAACCGGACTGAATTCCAGTACAGAATTTATATCTAAATCTACAGATACAAAGAGCAATATCTAGCCATCCTAGGCAGAAACTGCTGCATTCCTCACATTCTTACTTTTAACTGGAATTCTAGCACAATCTAGAATAAGGAAACTTCTCTGCTTAGTTGAAAAGACCTTGTGCTCAACAGATGGGGCATGGCTACTGTACGTGAGCCTAGACTTATCTAAGTATTTGGTGACATTTTAGAAATTAAGGTCATTTGAACAGCATTTGCTTTCAGGAAAGCTGAAAGAGAGGATGTAGCCAAAATAAAATGCACAATTGAAACCCCATCAATTTCAGAAGACTACAGATTCAGGTTTTCATGTTATCTAGAATATGGATGCTAAGAGGAAAAACATTGGAAAATGTGCAGTCTACCCCCAAGAAACAGCTATATCCTACAAAATGTTTGTCAAGATGATTTGTGTATCTCTGGCATGTAAATATATCCAATAATAAATGACTAAAAATTCTGAAAAGCATAGTTGGCAAAACATGGAGTAAAATATGCTACTTACCATCGTTGTATATCAGCCATATAGAAAAGAAAAACTGACAGATGAGTAAAATGCATACTGCACCTAATTACCATTCATCTAGAATGCTTTAGAAATTAATCATGCTGAATTCAGCTCTTTCAATGAAAGTAAATAAGTTGGAAATGAAGACTGGCAGGCCATCTTGTAGGGGGTTGTCTGTTAGCTCTTTGATTTTTTAGAAACAAATGAATGTTTGTGTGCTTTCATAGTTTGTTAAGTGAAGCACTATCAAGCCTGGATATCATATTGTCATGTCCTATTTTCTCTGTCTGCTGAAGTTCTTTCCTTTCTTGAATCCTTTCCTCTCTAAACAAATCCACATTGTGTTTTGACTTTCTCATCATTGGTCAGACAGAGCAAAAGTAGTGATGGGTGCATGCAAAAGAAGTGCATTATAGCAGGGTTTGCCAGTTTAAGTCTTCCTATTTTAAGTATTTTAATCCAACACAGTTGGGGTGACGGTATTGGAAAATAAATCCTGTGGTTTTTTAGAGGTTTTGATGAAATACTGCGTAAGTTCAGTGCAAGTCAACTGCTCTGCACAATCTATGCCAAATAGTCAATTGGGAGCTTAATATTTCCATTTTCGTTCAAGTGATGAGAAGCAAAAAATTTTTGTAGAACTCAGTGATATACTGCATTGTCAAGTTCTTTTCACTATTACAGTTGAACAGACATTCATGAACTGCACTGCAGTAAACAAGTAAAGAATCAATACATTGCTACCCTTTGTTACAATATCACAAATGGGAACACCAGCTGTATTACTTCATAACCAAATAATGAGTTACCAGAAAATGTGTTTAAAGAAATAACCATGGAATAAGAGTATATGCAGGAATCATTCAACAGGCCTGATTCAGATTTGTCCCTGTTCTGGGTCCTCTGTAGTTATGTACAGATAAGCAAAATTAATGTAAACCTGGAATAGCCATATTTAACCTCTGCGACATGAATGATGACATGCAGTTTGCTGCAGTAGAGAAACAGAATTTACTCTAAGGAAGAGGAACTGATCTGCCACTGACTAAAAACCTATGTACATACTCTGAGAGGTAGCAGGCTCATTTTAATAAGCCTCTTGAGCTCGTTCCTTATGCAGAACCCTGTGTTTCTTTCCCTGGTAACCATTACAGCTATGCATTGTTCTGCTCAGAAATACAGGATCTGCATCACTACAGATAAACCATGTTGAAAACTAAATGAAGACAACTCACTTTTTGAAGATAAAGCACAGGGTTAACAGCACTGACAATCAACATCAACACCATGAGAAGTGGTGGCAGGCAAAATACTCCACATGTTTCTGAAGGTTCATCTAAACAGGTATTCTGCCTCAAGACTGACTATACCTTCTTGTGAAACAGTGTAAACAGGAACATAATACAATCAAGAATGGAAACACTACATTTAAGTCAAGTATTTCTTCACCTAATCTGGTGAAGATTAAACTCATTTTAACTTCTGGGCCAAGAAGCATCAAAAGCTAAGTATCTTATAATGTTCCCAAAATCTTTGGAGTGATCCAGTGATATTGCTACATTAACTGTTACACCATAAATATGAATTGTACAGTAATTTCTTAGAATAAGAAAGATATTCTGCAGATAATATTTACAGATAGTAGGTATGACACTGTGCACAGAGCTGACAGAGTCTGTCTGAGATCCCATGAATCTCTGACATTTTGCCAGTACAGCAAGTAATAGACTTGAGTCAGGATTTGCAATCAGTCCTGGAATAGCATAACCCACTGTGTCAAACTAGTTATTTTTAATGAGTTTATGCGTTTTGCATTATGCCAGACATTCCTTGTCATGCTATTGGGTTCTTAATGCAATAGGAGAGAGGCCATTAATCTTAGTAATAAAATGTTTGAATACAAAACGTACAAAGTTATGTGTAGCAGAAACCATACAGAAGTTAATGGGCCAAATTTAGCACTGTCTTAATTCCACTCAAATCACTGGAGATAAGCCAGGTCTCAGTCTGAGTTAATGACTTCTGTACTATACTAGTGAATTTCTGTCATACATATGACTTGGTATAATTTATTGTATTTGAAACAAAAAATGGCGCTCCCTGCTGAGTACAATATTGCTTACTGTCTCAGATATTCATGTCATCGAAGTGCTTTTCATCCATGTACACAGTGACCAAGCAAATATCTGGTGAGTTAGAAAATGGTACTGTTTATTGAACTATGAATTATGATGGATAGTAACCAATAGCCACATTTATTCTGTGAAAAACAGTAAACAAGTTCACTGTTTTGTTAACAAAGTTAAAAAAACAAAGCACACAACCAAAAAAAACTCGTTAGAGAAATGGACTATAACTCGGTAACAAACATGGCTAGTTTATAAAGAATTAATGATCATACGCTCAACTTTTCCTGTTGCAAATAGTGACACATCATGGGAGAAATTTGTGTTGTTACTAATTAAGAAATATTAATTGCTAAAAAGAAAAACTGCTGCTTAATTACTTAATAAACAAGCAAGAAAACCCTTCAAGTGGACAAAACAGTGAAAAATCACCTTTTGTGACAAGAGCTCTCTAGAGTCTGTTGAGAATAAGAAAAACTTTCCTGTTTATTCTGCTGGAGGAAAAAAGTTATGTGATCCATTTTTGCCCAACTAAACTTTCAAATTTCCCTTCTCTGGACAGCCTATCCCAGTGTCTCACCACCCTCATCATAAAAACTTTCCTCCTCTTGTCCAGCATAAATCTACTCTCTTAATTTAAAAGCATTGCCTCTTGTCTTGTCACTACAGCTCCTTTTAAAAAGTCTTTCTCTGTCTTTCCTGTGAGATCACTTTAAGTACTGAAAGGCCACAAAAAGGTGTCCCTGGAGCCTTCTCTTCTCCAGGCTGAACAACCTTAACTCTTACAGCCTGTCCTCATAGAGGGGGTATTCCAGCCCTCTGATCATTTTTGGGGCCCTCCTCTGGACCCACAAAAACAGGTCCATATCTTTCTTGTGCTGGGGACCTCAGAGCTGGATGCAGTAGTCCAGGTGGGGTCTCATGAGTGGATTAGAGGGGGAGAATCATGTTTCTCAACCTGCTGGCCACGCTTATTCTGATGCAGCCCAGGATGCAGTTGGCTTTCTGAGTTGCAAACACACATTGCCACCATACAAAATTTTTCTTCTGCCAAAATCCCCAGGTCCTTCTCTACAGAGCTACTCTTCATCCATTCATCACCCAGTCTGTACAGGTACCAGGGACTGCCTGACCCAGGTTCAGGACCTTGCAGTTGGCATTGTTGAATTTAATGAGATTCACATGGGCCCACTACTCCTCAAGCCTGTCAAGGTTGCTCTAAATGATATCTCTTCCCTCAAGGGAATCAACTGCACCACTTAACTTGTGTCACCTGCAAACTTGCTCAGGGTGCACTCAATCCCACTATCAATGTCACTGATGAAGATATTAAATAGCATTGGGCCCAGTACACACTAATGAGGGACAGCACTCATTACTCGTTTCCACTTGGACACTGATACATTTACTGTTACCTTTTGGAAGTGGACAACCAGCCAATTCTTTATTCACCCAACAGTCCATCTAGCAAACCCATATCTCTCCAACTGAGCAACAAGAATGTTGAGTGAGACTGTATCAGCAGCCTTTACAGAGGTCCAGGTAGATGACATCCATAGCTCTTCCCTTGTCCAGTGATGCGGTCACTCCATTGTAGTAGGCCACTAGATTAGTCAGACAGGATTTGTCCTGGGTGAAACCATCTTGGCTGTCTAATCACCTCCCTGCCTTCCGTATGTTTCAACATGTCTTCCAGGAGGGTCTGTTCCATGATGTTACCAGACACAGAGGTGAGGGTGACTGGCTGGTGGTTCCCAGGGTGCTCCTTATTGCCCTTTTTAAAAATGAGTATGATATTCCCTTTTTTCCAGTCACAGGGGACTTCTCCTGACTGCCATGACTTCTCAGATATGATGGAGAGTCACTCAGCCTGCTTTTATGCATCCTGGAGTTTTGCACATCTCAGTACACATATTTAAAAGATGCTCATGGAATTTGTCCTGAGAAGAAAGAAATTTGGGAAGCATTGTTCTTTTTCCTTGTCTGTGATATGATATTTTCAGTTATTATAAGATAGATAATAAAATTTGTGAAAAAAGTTTTTATATATGAAAAGAATTCACATGTACTCTCCTCTTTATTGGCATGTTCATGGGCAGTGTCACTAAAAATGCAGTCAAACATGCTCATAAACAAAGCTACTTTTTTGCTTCACAGAACAAAATGATTATGTTGGCAAGAAATACAACCAATGACCCTTTACTTTGTGAAGAAGGAACTCTTTTTTTCAGGGCTGTCAATCTCAATCTGCTCATTAATGTTACTTTCACATACTCAATTACTAATTCAGCTGCGCATCATTTCACCTACTCTTTGAAATTAAATTTTATGGAATTTTTATGAATATATTTTTGCCTTTTAAAAAACAAGCTATTTTCTGTTAAGATGTTCAATAAGAAATAACATCTATTTTGAAAGTGCATTTCAGGGAAGATGCAGCTACCATCAAGATTCAGATAGGACAATGTGAAATTACAGATAAAAATACGACCCAAAGGTTCCAAGTGTGCGATCCACTATCTCCTGGATGTCCTTTATAAAGACATTTTCAAAGGCATGAAACTGGTCAGTCTATTTTAATAAGGCCTATTGCACACTAACTCAGCTTTATTTCAGGCAACGGAAAAGCTATCCATTTGAATTTTATTGTATGTAACCAGCATCATTACTCAAGGGAACAGCCTCTTGTTCACTCTGGGTTTTCTTTGAACTGCAGTATGTTACACAGCCATCTGCTTCTGCAGGAAAAGTGTGACTTAATGCATTTTTAAAAAATAATTCTTACCCAGTGCAGACAATTGGTTGTACCATCCCTCTGTCATCCATCAGTGACCCTCTGCAGTGTGGCACAATTTATTTCTCAGCTTCTGCCCACACTAAAACATATTTGCAGATATAGCTCTCTTGGGAGTTCCCTTACATGATACTTTAACTGGATTCTTTTCGTTCCTTAAGAAAAAAAAAAAAAAAAAAAAAACTCTATTTGTTAGTGTGCAGTATCTTGCCATACATCACCACGTCTTCAGCATGACCTGTCTTGGTAAAACAGGCAAAGGATTTATTCAGCAAGACTTCATGTCAGGGTCTTTACAAGACTAGAGCCAAAGGTTTATAAACATAAAAAGTAGTCTAATTACATTTAATAAAGAGATAGTTATTGAGGTACTTTTTCTGATCAGAAATTCCACAATGTAATCCGCAGTCAAGGGTTCATGGCGACATGTGAATCCTGCCTTTGCTTGTGAACCTAGATAATATGTGTGTTGCTCTCCAGACTGGGTGGTCCTATTCATAGAACTATTCATGGTCCTATTCAGGTTCTCCCTCCAACAAATTCTTAGAGTGCCTCTTTAATCCTAATCTCGGCCATTTGCTTCACATCCATTACAAATCTATGCATGGAGTTTCATGCATTTCATGCTTCTGTTGTGCCAATGAATTTAGATACTGGATACGGATATAATTGCATTTAATAGTTCTTACGTGAGTTAAATGACTTACGTACTATAAGGTGATTTCTTCTGTCACCATTTAGTCTGAAACCAGCTGTTTCAGTTTCAAACATCCCACACACTGAACTGCCACTGCAGTGCACTTATAATGGGTATTACATAAGTTACTATTATACACCTATTATCTGTTTTCTCTGGAGCATCACCAGCTTTACAGAGAAAACACACATAAATCATTATTGACCAGTTTCAAAACATGGTACATAGCACATGCTTATGAATCAGTGTTTCCTCTGTTAATCATTTCCATGTCCCAATGCCTTTCTCTTTGTTCTCCCTCAAACGCTAGGAAAATGAGAAAGCACACTACATTTAAAAGAGATTTGAAGCCAAAGTTCTTGTGTTACCACTGCATGTGGCCTGTACTGCCCTGCTTCTGTATTTCAATTGAATCCAGTGGTTCTGAGAAACTGTAAGCTTGTCTTGTCTACAAGAAGTCATACATCTGTTCACTAAAGAGATAAAGACAAAAGGGAATGGTAGAATATTTTCAGCCTTGCCAATTCATCTGAGGTATTAGTGGGATCATCTTTAAAGAGCAGGTGATCATGCCAGCTTAGTTGTATTTAATCCCTGGGAGAGTCAGGATTTGGAAATATACACATTCAAGTCCTTTCTCTAAAGTCTGATCACAGACAGCAGACAGTTTTGTTAATTAATGACATGGCTTGATTTTCAAAAAAATTCTAGATAATAAAATCACTTCAAAGCTACATGCGAAATTTATATATCTCAATACAGAGCTTAAGCCTACGTTTAGAGATCTTGGTACTTATTTAAGCACTTATTAAACTTAAAAGAAATTCCCATAAACTCCAAAACAATTCTATCTTTCGTTTATAACTTTCAACAGTTCTTTGTTAATATCTATTAGACAGTGTTGCTATCATTTGAAGAAACCTTAGAAAAACAAACTAATTGTTCTTGAAGTAATTGATGTAAACAAGAAACAATTTGCAAGGATTTTAATTAACCTACAGGCATTTACATTTTAAATAGAATTCAGGATACCAAGTTTCAAAAACTAACCTTGTTTAACCAAAAAACAACCAGTCTTTTGAAAACACCTCTATTGATATCCATCTCCCTTGTTTTTTCTCCCACCCATAAATACTTTAAAATTATCTGCATGCCATGATTTCCTTCTTCACTGAACATAATTTTCTAAGTCAGACAATGTATGTGTTATCCATCTTACTTGTCCATAAAACTATCGTAAGCGTATTAAAGCATAAACATATAAAAATGGCTTATCTAAAAAATAATGTCAAAGTAGTTTTCTGTTTACTGCTAATGTCCTCACATACACTTAAAAAGAAGACTGGGCTCTCTCAGAAGACTGTGAACTCACTGTGCTTTTCTGTGATACAAACACACACACACATTTATATACAAGGCACAGATAGTAAGAGCTGTCAACTTCCTTCATTAATTTAAAAGTTGTTGGCTTCCAGTCATTAATTTAACAATTATATCAATTGCTTTCTCTAAAGTACTGCATCCAGCATTTCCCTCTCAATTGAAAGGGCAGCAAAGGCTTAATTTCCTAATCATTGTGCCTTTTAGCTAAGTGAACAAATTCTAACATGATACAGTCTTACATGATACATACTAACTTCTGGGAAGGGAAGGGAAGGGAAGACAAGGCAAGGCAAGGCAAGGCTGTTTTGGTTGGAAGGGACCTACAATGATCATCTAGTCCAACCGCCTGACCACTTCAAGGCTGACCAAAATGTTAAAGCATGTTATTAAGGGCATTGTCTAAATACCATTTAAACACTGACAGGCTTGGGGCACCAACTCCCTCTCTAGGAAGCCTGTTCCAGTGTTTGAACATTCTGTCAGTAAAGAAATGCTACCTAATGTCCAGTCTAAATCTCCCCTGGTGCAGCGTTAAACCACTCCCAGGTATCCTATCATTTGGGTACCAGGGAGAAGAGATCAGCACCTCCCTCTCCACTTCCCCACCTCAGGAAGCTATAGAGAGCAATGAGGTCTCCCCTCAGCCTCCTTTGCTCCAAACCAAACATGCCCAAAGTCCTTAGCTACTCTTCATAGGACATTCCTTCCAGCCCTTTCACCAGCTTTGTTGCCCTTCTCTTTATGCATTCAAGGACCTTCAAATCCTTCTTAAATTGTAGGGTCCAGAACTGCACACAGTACTCAAGGTGAGGCCTCACCAATGCTGAATACAACAGGATAATAACCTCTTCTGACTGATTATACTGTGTTTCATAATCCCCAGGATGCAGTTTGCCTTCTTGGCTGCCAGGGCATGCTGCTGACTCATATTGCGCCTGCTTGTCAATCAGCACCCCCAGATCCCTTTCTACAGGGCTGCTTTCCAGCCCCTCCTCTACCAATTTACACTTGTGCCTGGCGTTACTCCATCCTAGGTGCAGAATCCAGAGTTTCAACTTGTTAAATTTCATGCCATTAATCATGGCCCAATGCTTCAACCTATCTAGGTCCCTCTGCAAGGCCTCTTGTCCCTCAAAAAAGTCAACATCACCTCCCAGTTTGGTATCATCAGCTAACTTGCTAATGGTGTATTCAACTCCTGCATCCAGATTATTGATCAATATATTGGACAGGACTGTCCCTAGAATTAAACCCTGAGGAAAACTGCTGGAGACTGGTTGCCAGTCAGATGTAGCCCCATTAACTACAAGTGTTTGAACTCTGCCTTTCAGCCAGTTCCTCACCCAGTGCACTATAAACCCGCCCATCCCACAGTTGGACAACTTGTCCAAAGGATTCTGTGAGGGATAGTATCAAAAGCCTTACTAAAATCCAGAAAAAAATACATCCACGTCCTTCCCTTCATCCACTAGATGGGTAACCTTAGCATAGAAGGGTATCAAATTAGTTAAAGAGGACTTTCCTTTTGTGAATCCATGCTGACTGTGCCTGATGATTGCATTAGTCTTTAAATGCCTCTCAGTAGTACTCCGTATAATCTTCTCCATAACTTTTCCAGGAACTGAGGTTAGACTAATGGGTCTGTAGTTCCTTTGGTCTTCCATCACACCCTTTTTGGAGTTTGGAATAACATTGACTGGCTTCCAGTCAGCAGGGACCTCCCCAGACTCCCAAGACCTTTGGCAGATGATAGAGAGAGGTCCTGCCATAATATCTGCTAGCTCCTTCAGAACGCTGGGATGAGCCCCATCAGGCCCCATGGATTCATGAACATTCCACTGATACAGCTGGTCCCTTACCATTCCAGTTTTCACAAACTGAAACTCACATTGCCCACACTCGTGGTCCTCTGACTCAGGGGGCTGAGCAGGCCAAGGTCTATAGGTATTATTAAAGGCTGCGGCAAAAAAAGGCATTGAATGCCTCCACTTTTCCTTCATACCTATTAGTCAGATGACGATCTTCAACAAGTATTTGTCCAATGTTTTCTTTAGACCTCCTTTTGCTATTAACATGCTTAAAAAAGCCCTTGTTATCTGAAACAACACTGTCCAGTTTAAAATCTGAGCTTTGGCCTTTCATGTCTTCTTCCTGCATAAACAAACCACGACACTGTACTCTTCCTGCAAAGCCTGACCTCGCTTCCAGAGATCATACAGTTTCTTCTTCCTCTTGAGCTCCATGAGGAGTTCCCTGTTCAGCCAACCTGGTCTTCTGCCCCACTTGCTTGACTTACAACACAGTGGAACTGCCTGCTCCTGTGCTTCTGAAAGGTGGTTCTTAAAGAATGACCAGCACTCGTGGACTCCTAAGCCCTGAAAAACAGATTTCCAGGGTACTCTGCTAAATAGCTCCCTAGAGTTTGCTCTCATGAAGTCCAGGATAACAACTCTGCTGTCCTTTTTTATTATTACACTGAAAATTTTAAAACCAACCATTTCACGATCACTGTGGCCAAGGCAGCCAACCTACTATCACACCCCTCACAAGCCCTTCTTTATTCACAAATAGCAAGTCTAGGAGGGCATCTTTCCTAGTTGGCTCACTGAGAACCTGTGACAAAAAATTATCTCCTACAAACTTCAAGAATTTCGAAGACCGGTTCATCACAGTGGTATGATATTTCCAGTTGATGTTTGGGAAGTTGAAATCTCCCATAAGGACAAGGGCATCCGATCCTGAAATTTCTCCTAATTGCCCATAGAATAACTCATCAGTGCTTACATCCTGGCTGGACTAGCGGTAATAGGCACCCACTACAACATCTCTTTTGTTTCCCATCCCCCTAATCCTTACCCAGAGGCTCTCAACCACACAGCCACTAACTACAAGGGCTATGCAATCAAATGCCTTATGCAACACCTCCACCTCTCCTGCCCTCCCTATCCCTCCTGAACAGCCTGTAGCCCTCCATCCTGGCACTCTAATCATAGAATTGTTTGGGGGGGGGGGTTAGAAGGAACCCTATAAAATCATTTGGTTCCAACCCCCCTGCCATGGGCAGTGACACCTGCCACTAGACCAGATTACTCAAAGCCTCATCCAACCTGGCCTTGAACACTTCCGGGGAGGGGCCATTCACAACTTCTCTGGGAAGCCTGTGCTAGTGCCTCACCACCCTCATAGTGAAAAATTTCTTCCTGATATCCAATCTAAATCTATCCTGTTCCAGTTTGAAGCCATTACCACTCATCCTATCACTACACTCCTTCATAAAGACTCACTCTCCACCTGTTCTGTAGGCCCCCTTTAAGTACTGAAAGACTGCTATAAGGTCTCCCCTGAGCCTTTTCTCCAGGCTGAACAATTCCAACTCTCTCAACCTGTCTTCACAGGAGAGGTACTCCAGCCCTGTGATCATCTTCATGGCCCTCCTCTGGACCTGCTCCAACAGGCCCATGTCCTTCTTATGTTGGTGGACCCAGAGATGGACGCAGTACTCCAGGTGGGGTTGCACAAAAGAGGAGTAGAGGGGTACTGTCCACACTTCTTTTGATGCAGCCCAGGGTACCCAGTTGGCTTTCTGAGCTGTGAGTGCACATTGCTGGCTCACGTTGAGCTTCTCACACACCAATACCCCCAAGTCTTCCTTCTCAGGGCTGCTCTCAAGCCATTCTCTGCCCAGCCTGTGTTTGTGCTTGGGATTGCCCTGACCCACGTACAGGACCTTGCACTTGGCCTTGTTGAACTTCATGAGGTTTGCACAGGCCCACCTGTCTAGCCTGTCAAGGTCCCTCTGCATGGCATCCCTCGCACCAGTATGTCAACCATGCCACACAGCTTAGTGTCATTGGCAAACTTGCTGAGGGTGCACTCCATCCCACTGTCCATGTCGCCAACAAAGATGTTAAATAGTACTGCTCCCAGAACTAACCCCTGCAGAACACCACTCGACACTACTCATCACTTGGACATCAAGTCATTGACAGCAACTTTTTGTGTGCGACCATCCAGCCAGTCCTTATCCTCTGAGTGGTCCATTGTGGGACTCATTCCACCATGTCTCACTAATACCAATGATACAGCTCTGGCCAACGCTTCCAGTTCATCCTCTTTGCATCTCACACCGTGTGCATTGTCATACAAGCATTTCAGATATGCTCCTGAGCCTTCCTTGCTCCCAGGAGTAATGTAAATGTTCCCACAAGGATTGCTACCCTCTGGCGATGCCATGCCAACTTTTGGCTTACCTACTGCAATCCTGTTGGTATCCCCTTCCCTCATCAATTCTAGTTTTAAGCTGTCTCAATCAACCCTGCCAGCTTACATCCAAAGACCCATTTTCCCCATCAGAACAGGTGGATCCTGTCAGGCCCCAACACACCTTGTCTCTCAAAGTTTCCATGGTTTAAAAACACAAAGTTTTGGCAGAGGTACCAGTCCTGGAGCCAGGTATTTATATCCTGGGCTTGCCTGTTTGTTCTTACAAAGTCTCCCCCCATTACTGGGAGGATTGAGGAAAACACTACCTCTTCTCTTGAATTTTTTATCATTCTTCCCAGGGCTATGAAGTTACTTTTGACTCACCTCAGACTTTTTGTTGCAACATTATTTGTACCCACATGAAAAAGCAGAACTAGATAGTAGTCTGAAGGTTGAGCTAAGGTGTTCAGTCCTGTGGTGACATCCCTAATTTCGGCTCCAGTGAGGCAGCAAACTTCCCTAAAAAAAGGGTCCAGTCTGCAAACAGGTTCTTCCATTCCAGACAGGACAGAATCACCAATAACCATAACTCTCCATTGTTTCGTCTCAGTGCTGGTCTTAATGCAGGTTTGGTTGCGAGGAGCTGGTCTCTCTGAACTTGGCAAGACTGCTTGCGTAGGTTCCTCCTCTTTCTCATTATGTACTTCATCTGCCATACCCAGGGCCTCATACCTGTTCTGTAAGGCTATCTTAGAGGGTAACCTAGAAGGTAAGGAGGGGTTTCTTTTACCACCCTGTGCTGTAGCTTTCTTCCACCCCTCCTTATCACTTGTGACACTGCCTTCCTCTTGGCACAAAGCAGATCCAGGACCTGCCTCTGTAGTGGCCATGCTGAGCTGTCTTCCATGCATCATAGATGTCAGAGTATGGCTCCATTGATCAATCTCTGTCTCAGACTGTCAAATACTCCTCAGTCTGCTCATCTACTCCTGCATCTTGGCCACCAAGCAGAACAGTTCATCTATCTGGTCGCACCTCCTGCAGTCTTGCTTGCAATCACTTTCCACCTCCAGGAATATCCCTTCACACGCCCCACAGGTGGAAACCTGGGTGCATGCATGCTTGAACAGGAGCTCTGTGTGGTTGCATTGGTTCTGCCAGGTGCTGGAAGCTCAGTAGAAGTAGGGACACTGCATTTTGTCAGGTGGTCACCATGCTGCTGCACATCTACCCACTGCCACGCACCTGCCCACTGGGAAAAATATATGCTTGTCCATTGCAATCAGCTGCACTTATTGGTTTTGCCTGCTTAAATCTCCTGCACTGCCAGGTCCAGGCTCTGCCCCTTGCTGTCTCTTCCAGTTAGCGGTTCCGGGGTCAGTTGCTTGGGGAACACCCCTTGTTCATACAAGCCTCTACTTGTCCATGGGTATCCCTCCTGGTGTGTTCTGCTGCTGCTCGCTGCCACCACTGCTGGTGCTCCTCGCACTGCTCCAGCATCTGTTGCAATCAGCAGGTCTTGAAGGCCCTGTCAGCTGCTAATAACTACCTTCAAACCAATACAGCAAAAATTTCATCAGTAAGCTGCTATTTTTCTTCTGCAAAACTGTTTCGGCTAGAAGCATGACAAGTTTGCCTTCTCTTTTCTTTACTTTCACCAGTTATGTTCATACATTTCATATTTCTAGCAGTATGAAATCCATCCTATATAGACTTTATGTAGCTCCTGTCAAAATCAGTGAAAAGTCTGCCCTTGGTCTTAGGAGACTGATCCTTGCTGTGTAGCTGGATATGCCTTGTAAAACAATTAGAGCTAAATACCTTACCCAATTTCTAGTAGTTTTATATTATTTGTGGAATTATTACTTTTATTCCTTAAGTGCTTGGCATACCCTTCTTGGTGTTGGAGAAGATAAGCCAACGCCCCACAGAGTTCAGCTGCCTGATGTTTATGTCTTACATTGGATAGCCCTTGTCTGTACAGTTATCATCAGAATGGATAAATTTGTTCAGACACAGAGGCATGAAAGCGAAGCTTTGCTATTTGTGGTCATAGCCGTATGTAGAGAACTACAGCGTCACAGGAAAAAAATCATTCCCGTCTTTGGCCTTGCCACTTTCTAACAAAACTTCTCATTAACACAGATGTATTATCTGACAATTTGTCTTACATTATACAGCATGGACTCACATTTGTATGAAGAGGCACTACAGACAGATGTCAGTGTTTTCTGTGAAAAAATTGTAGTTAGTTTGTTATTGTTTTGTTTCATTTCGTTGAGAACAAAAGCAATTTGATAACAGTTTCTTAACTAGAATTTTCAGAGAAGGAAACTGTCAGTCTCAAACACACATGAAAGATATAAACATACATTTTTCTTTTCCCTGGGGCTATTAATAATACTTTTCTAATCAGAAAGTTGTACATTTCATGAAGATTTAAAAAATTATCATTGTTAAATTTAAAAAATTGAAAATGGGGAAGTTTCCAAATATTCCTGTCGGTTGTCAAACTTATAGTATATGCAATTGTAACATCTACCATAAGGTTTGTAAAATTTTACTGTAAAGTACAGGAGATTGTATTCCAGAATGGTACATCCTCTATCTGAAATCAGAATCAAACATCTTCTGTTACATACTAGTGGCCTTCCTCTGGCTTATGACAAGCTTGAACTGAAGCTGTAGAAAAAGTTAATGAGAAATTATAGGTTTTTCCCAAGGACAATTTAGAGCAGGAGCAGAGGTGATACGATCGACCCTTTCCAGAAGAAGTTCTGTTATTCTTTTGAGATGGAAAGGAGTTGCACCCTTTACAGAGTCATCTGTGAATCGTTATCTAAAACTAGGCAATTTGAACTCTCATTTCTCTCAAGGTGTTTTCTTTCTGACAGTTGAGATCTTGAAATCAACATTAAGCAAAAAGGAAGAAAAAAACTACTTCACACCAGCTCATACTACTGATAGGGCCATTCTGGCACAGATATGAATGATATTTATGATGGTATAATGGATATTCGGTAACAACTTCAGAAACTATCAATGATAATATGGTAAATGAAAGGGTACATTCATTTACCTGCATTACAATTTAAATTAATTTAATATTAACAAAGGTTGCAGTTCATTTAATCCATGTTTTTCTCAGTGACAAGCTATAAAGGCAAGCAAGCTACTAAGTGTAAGAATCCTTGTCCTTTTAATATGTGTGTAAAGACATGATTGAAAAGCATATTACAGGAAGGCACATGACTTTGGATCCATTTAGTAAACACACATGATCAACATAATCTTAGGTTTTCTGTTGAGAATTAGAATTTTTTTGCACATCATACAATCATACATCTCAACCATACTTTTACCCAGATGGTGGCTGCTCCTTAAACCAACCAGTTGAGGAAACTGCCATTACACAATAAGCAACTCTTCTGATTGTCAATCTAGAGACACACACCACTGCAAGAATTCATGTACCTTGCAGATCGTTTACGGTATGTCCTACAAGAAAGAAAGGATAATCTGGAAAAAAGAAAGGTGGGGTAAAGAGCATTTATAGCTAGCTACCAGAGCATTTCTATGTATTTCTTTTCCAGTTTAGACCAAAAAAAAAAAGAAACTAATAAAAAGGGGGTCTGTTATATGATCTAAACAAACTCTTAGACTGAGTCACTATTGAATTCATTCAGTGTTGGTTGTTAGTTTTGTTTTGCTCATTTTTTTTTAAAAAATCATTTACTGTATATTTTTAAATGCAAAAATTATTAGCTGGTCAGAGGTAAGTGTACAGGCTGTTTTCAACGTGCCAGCTGGTATATTTGTTTAAACACTTCATGTACTTATCCATAGCAGATGTTCAGTCATATTCAGCACTGCTGCAGAAAAAAAAATCTGTTAACACATTAACAAGGAAATTAATTTTATCTATGGAAACATATAGCTATGTGTTTTGTTGTTGGTTTGTTTTTGTGTTTTTTTTTTTTCAAATAGATCATACTGCCCTTTTTTGTGACAGTTTTCATTGAACAACTCCTTAATTCTCTGTGGTTTTTTTAGGAATACTCTAAGAAGAGAATAGCTGTGAAAGAGAGCTCTCAATTTCACAAAGAGACCACTCAGCTTCATTGGCAAGGTTCTGAAAGTTTAGTTTGCCAGTTAAATTTTATGACACTAGAAGACAATGTAACTTGAAATGATAAAGTCTTTGAAATTCTGATTTCTTTTCAATTTTTAAAATTTATGGAAATAAATGGGAGATTTTCAACATCCATCTGCATAAAGCCTTGAGCAACCTTGTCTGAGTTCACCAGCTCTGAGCAGCAGGTTGGATGTCTGGCCTCAAGTTCCCTTTCAGTCTTTCTGTTTCAATTATCATTGGGTTCCAAATGTTTAAAAATGCATCCTTTCCCAACCTTGAAATTTAAAAGGTCTTCCAATGAATTACATTTTCTGGTAATTCCAAAAATTTAATTATTAAATGTGTTCAAGCTATTCTTATTTGGTATACAGCAAGTAGTTTGAAAAAAGAAATGGTATAGTTGCTTCTCACTTTACTTTAACAACCTAATTTAGTCTAATTTAGTTTGATTTAGAACAATAGTATGAACATTCTGGCATTGTGCTGTGAACCTGGAATGGCTTCATCTTCGTGTCAAGGCATTTTTTCTGACCCTTCAGCACAGTCTTTTATTTAATGGGTAAGTTAAACACATGAACTACACGGGTTCCTCACATTGCAAAAGCTTTTCATTGAATGAAAAACACCTGAAGTGGTAACTTTAGCAGTTCCTGAGAAACTGTAAAAGATTTATTGCTTTTTTTACCCCTTTAGGCTGTAAAAATTCTCAGTCATCACATTCACATAAAGTTTGCTGCTCGTTCATGTGTTTTTGTTCTAACCACTTTTGCTCCAAAAAGACATGACATTTTAAAGTGGTATTTGTGAAGAGATGCATTCTGGATTTAAATAGTGTGGTATAATCTCACTGGCAGTCTAGAAAAAGAGAAGAAAAGTCTATGATGAACTTATGCACAAGAGGAAGTGACAAAATGGAAAAAAGAGAGCCAGGACTAGGTTTCCTTATCAGATTTCATGATCCAGGATGCAGATCACTTCATGAATTGTGGTCCTGTCTCCAAAGGGAATGTTTTCAGTAACTCAGCAGGTGTCTGTTCCCAAGTCCTTGGAAGTGTCAGAGAATGAAGTCATTGTTTGAGTTACAGTAGGAGGGTATCAAGGTACCACCAATGGGTTCACAGTTCTCTTCATCTGGTAAATGGGTGACAGCAGCATGATCCTGCTACCCTCCCTATAGCCCCTAATGGTTTGCAGAATATCTCCTGAATTTTGCAGTCCCTAAATGCTGCTGTGATGTTACAGCTACTGTTCCTGAGGACAATGTAAGCATTTTGCTTTCTGAATTACACATTCATCCCGCTGAGCTCAGATTTCATTACAGGGGTAGTCTGTGGCCCTTCACAGCTTGTGTCTGTGAGTGGCAGAGTCTCCTAGCTATAAGATGGAAATCTTTTACAGAAAAACAGTCTTGTCTTTACTGTACTTTTCATCATGGATTATAAAAAGTTTTTTATTATGACTTTTTCTCCAAAAATAAAAGATGCCAGAATAAAACTGAAATGCAAAGATTTCCTGCTTATATGGATGCCAGCATGTTTTTCAGAAACTTTCAGGTTATGCATTGGTCTGTAAAATTAATCAAAACAAAACCAAACAAAACACTTTGCACCCCACCATACCCCTCAAACAAAAATGAAGAAGCTGGAATTACATCCTAGAATATCCCATTTACATTTATGTCTCAATGCTTTTCACAGCAGAACAATAGTTAGTGTCTAGGTGTCTGACAATTTAGTACAAATCTTTTCTCCTATCTGTGTCTGCACTAAGCTGCAAAGTGGTTTCCAGTTGGGTCATTCACCTCCTCTGGCTGGAGGCATTTAGAGGCTCAATTCAGTCTTTTGCCCAGATACTGTTTGGTTTGCCTGTGAAAAGTCAAAGGAAAAAAAAATATCTGTGAAATCAGGAAAATCATTAACAGCATCATAAATAATATCTTGCATCTCTTTCCTTAACTTAAAATAGTAATGAGGTTTTATAACTAAAAACATTGTGGGCTTTCCCAAGTTTTTGTGGAACAGATACTGCCAAGAGTGTTAACATTTTCTCTACTGAAGAATTTAGAGTAGTTTAGACTGAACACTAAAATGAACATATTTGTGATTCTAGCACATTAATTATAACTCACAAGACAGTCTTAGCCTATTTCCAGGTTTGTGTGAAGAATTTTCAATAAATAAATAAAAGTACAATGGAAAGCCAGTGTGAATCAGTAAGTGCACAGTAAGTGCATTCTTATAAGGACGGGTCACTTTTCTGTAGAAGGCTAGAAAGAGGCAAAAAATATCTTTCGTGCTCATCTTAACACAGACTTCATAATTACCAACTGTTCAGTGAAGGGTATGATTTCAAAACAAAAAAACTCACAACCAAAATGTACCCTCCCCTCTCTCCAGATACCTGTTAAACATTACTGAAAGACAATGCCTTGTAGCAGGACAGTTTAATCTTTTCCCTTAGAAGACTAACCTGTAAGCATTTTTTTCTGCTTTATTACAACATCTACACTGTGGGTGGTTGAAGTATGTTTATGTAATATATGGATATTTCTCTTACGCATTTAGTGGCTGAAGAAACACAAACTTTGTACCTGCCTATACTTGTTACCAAAGTCAATCCAATGCAACGCACCACTTCAGGCTACTCTAAATTATGTGTGGTAATGTTTTTTGCATAATGGTTTAAGCTTGTGCTGTATATTTTTATCAAGCAACCAGTCTGTTTTCTTCATACCTTGTTGACACAGATGTTTGGGAAAAGGCTTAGATTACCTGTGGACATAGAATCCCTGCAGCTCACTAGAACAAGGCAGTAATATTCACATGAAACTTCATCGTCTGCCAGGAAGCAAGGATAATTTTCTTCATCGCTGTGGCTGAAATGACACTTAAACTACATTACTCTCAACAACTGATAAGTTTTTCAGCACCGTTAAGAGAACCTTCTCAATGTAAAAATATATTTATTCTGTCCTCTGAAACTGGAGCCTACATGTTTCTCTGGAAGTACTGGTTCTGGCACCACACTGAGCAAGTTACCTCAGTACAACTACTTGGATATTATAAGGCAAACTAAAGAGCTAATATTTGGAATCTTATCACTATACGTAAACTCTTCCCTGTCTTCCACTTTCATTCAGGTCTGAAAAATATGTCTTTGTGATACAGTCAGCTACCCACTATGACAATTTCAAAGGAAACTTGAACAGGAGTTCAAAACACTGATCATATGAGGAGGTCAGCTCTTCAGGTAATGTTTATTTGTGATTCGTTCCATCTCAGTAAAACTCTGGAAGATGTCATGGGCTTGCTCAACACGTCTTTTTTTCACCTCTGCTTTGTGTTCAGTGTAACGACAGCAAGAAGAGCCTTCCATACTGTGTGCACAAACTTGGCAATTCTGATTTTGCCTTATAGAGAGTAATGCTATTGTGTTCTCTTACTGTATTTGCAGTTCATACATTTGTACTTTAGAGAAATCCATGCTAACTTACTCCCCTATTCTCTAATATTCATATATTCTTAGATGGCCCCATATTTTGTCTCCTTTTATGTTAGAACATATTTTTTCCTGCTAGTGACAATTGATTTTTTGTATTTCTTGACACTTACTAATTTTTCATCTCCTCAGTGGCTGGCTGTGAAATCAAACATCACAACACTGACCTTTTAGGTCACCATTAGTAGATCTGTTTACTTCCATTACTTAAGAAATTTTTATACCACTAAAACCATTCAAAACCCCTTTGAATTATTTTACCAATGCATTTCAGAAACTTTTGAATCCCCAGGTAAAAAGTGATCTCCTTCTAAAGATTCTCACTGCTGCTTCTTCACTGCTTCTGCTAAATCTCTTATAACACTGGTTTTACAAAGGTGTTCCAACTCTTCTATACATTTACCTTGGTATATTTTGGACTCTTTTTTTTCTCATTTTTGTTCATTATTAGCCTAACTTGTAGTTACATTGCTTTGTTGTAGTCCTGTCATCATTTCTACTTTTAATTTGTTCATAACCGAGCCAGGCAGGCATTGTTTTTTGCATTGTCACAACAGGTCCTTGGCCTTTCTTGTGGTTATATTGTGGTCTCAAATTGAGACTTACATTTTGACTGCAAAAGAGTCTTGATGAACTTTGCTTTTCAAATGCTGTCCTATAATTATTTTTAAACAATCCTCCTTTTCTTTGTATGTGGAGTTGTTCCTTTAGTCTTTCCTGTTAAATTTACTTTTTCCTTTTTGTATCAATATCTTCAGTAGCACCTGAGATTACTGGAAATAATCCTGCATTTCTCAGACATTCTTTAATGCCCCTGAAAGTTATTTTGTTTCAACTGTTTCCTTATTGTGGCAAATCTCTCTTTCCTCCTTACTACCGTCCTTAAGCAAGTCAGCCAACATGAAATAAATTACCCAAAACTTCTTTTTTTATTTCTTGGATATTGTACCAATCAACATGTATATGATCAGACTAATTACCAGCAAAATATTGCATATCATTCTGTGAACATTGCTATGTAGAAGGACAGTGATGTGATGTGGTAGCATTTAACTATCCATTGTGTTATGAAGATACATTCCTTTTTTTTCCCACTACTATAAAATAGTGAAGTTTTACTATCTGTGAAAGATACAATTCCTGACCATTTCCTCTGCTGCTGCCATGTGTACACAAAACTCTGCAGTCATTCTACTCTATTCAGGAGTGAACTTGACTTAAAGGAGTGCAAAGTATTCAGTTTCCACAGTTTTCCAGAGTTTACGCATATTAGCATTTGTGTTTTTCCAAAGCTTAACAACTCTGCTTATTAAAAATTAAAGATTAATAATCCTATTATTCATTCTGCAATCTTGGCAAACAGCAGATTTATCTTTAGATTTATCACTGACCTTCAACTCCTCAGCTTGGGAAACCCTACTGGCTTAATACAAGTCTTGTGCTTGGTCTTTTTTCCAAAATTGAATAGTGGGATAACATAACATCTCTTCTGAAATTATATACTACTGGTGTCTGCAATGTTAAAACATCTGAATTTTATCTCTAAATGTTGTGCATAAGAAGAGCTCAGTTAACTTACCCTTTATCATTTTTTCGGATATCAAGTTTCTATAACAGCTCTCTGATTCATTTATGAAACAGCAAATGTACAGACCCCATACCCACTGAAACAAGACCGAGTTATACCTCTGAATCACTGAATTATTACAGCATATTTTGTCTGTATGCATGGGTTTGTGATAGAACAGACTGGCAAAAAAAAACAACCAAAAAACCAGACCAAACCCCCCAAAACATTTGGAATACATAACCAAAATAAATTAGCCCTTAATTTCAACTATGACCTTTTTACATACATTTTTCATTTTCTACAAAATAGTTCACATTTATTGTATAACATATAGAATATAGAATTAAACTCATTCTTTATTTCCCGTCTTTGTAGAACTTGATGTTCTCTGGCATGACTAGCATAAATCTCTGGTCGTTAGGAGCAAAAGCTGATTATTTACGTTTATCTGCAAAGTATCATGAGTCTGAATACAGGAAAAGGGTATGTTCTGGCAACTATATTTGTAGTAAGAACTTTTATTCTGTACATTTCTCTGGAGCTGATGGAACTACTCAGGTGTACAGTGCAATACAACCTGGCTGGTGGAAAAAAAGAAGAATGTAAAATAAAATTTTCATTTTCCAGTGGGACATATTTTGTACAAATATATTTCTATGTACTTTTACCAAGATAAAAAAACCCACATTAAATATGTAAAATTATGTATCTAAGATTCTTCTTTCTCCTTCAAAGAAACAGCAAGCTCTTTATTACAAGTACTCTTCCTTTCTTTATAGACACCTGTGAAGGCTTATGGCTCACCATTATTGCCATTATAATGATGTCATAAAACCAATATTGCATTTAGTAAGGAACCACATTTCACTATACTGTCTCTAAGATCCACATATTCCTATCAACACATATGTATTTGTACAGCTTGAATACACTTATGAATCTTCTGAATTAACTTTACAGACATTCACTGTTCAATTACATTCCTTACCAAAATATTCTTTTCCACTTTGCTAGAATACATTATGTGGTTTTATATTAAATCTCATCTCTTTGTTACAGTTACGATTTAAATTCTTAGTATTAATTCTGTCAGTGAATAGACTGTCTTAAAGAAGAGCTACAGAGAAAGCAAAGACCAGGCTCTTTATAATCTGAAATATAAACTCGTGCTCATTGACCAGCTCTCCAGTTCACCTTCACTGGTGCAAAACATTGCTAACGACAACTTTATTTGCTTTTCCTTGAATTTGGAAAGCTTCTGATTTAAATAAAGGTGATTTGTCTGATGCTGCAAAACACAGTTCTATGCATCATTGGCAGTACTGTTGTGTGGGTCATTGCTGTTCACAGTAGCACAATTTATGAACATACACTAAGCTTTAGTTTCTTCATTAGCTTCTTATTACTGTTTACTACTAGTTCCAAAATCTGTTATGCCCTATGTCATTGTCGCAACTTAGTATTTGCTCTGAGTTTGTCCAACAGCATACTTCTGTCAATGAAGGTCTTTCGTTTATTTCAACAGTCTTGATAAGAATTTCTACATCTACCATGGTACTCTGGTAATAAGTATTACTCTGGTAATAATTTCTAGTCCTGTCTCTGGTGATATTATCTACCATTGATTTAAAAGTGTCATACTAGTATCACTTTTCTTTTCCCTAGACTACTAGTAACCATCTAACAGATCAAAATATTTCCCAGACTTTGCTATTATTGTTTTAATAAGTAACTTTAAGGTGCCTTTGAAAAAGGTTGGTCACTAGAACATATGTATTTTCTTTATTCATCTGCAGAAACAGCATTAGATGATACTATATTGAACTATACTGTTAATACAACAATGAATTTTATTTATATATATATATGTTGCAGTTGATTAGCAGGATTTCCTGAATCCCTGTTACCTTGTAGCCGTCCAGAACGGTATGTTACATGCTTACTTACATGTAGATCTTTGGCCATTAATCACAACAAACTATTTTCTACAGGACAACTGCAATGATTTATAGGTATAGACTTTTTTTTTTTTTTTTCCTCTTGGGCTGAAATAAATACCAACAGAAGCTTATTTTATATGTTTACTATTCTATTTCTTTGGTAACTAAATCTGGATTTAGATGACTAATATGGCTAATATTTTACATCTGATCTTGAAAACAATTTACAGATATTTTTTAATTTAGGTAAATTCATTTCACATAGATCATGCAAAATTGATAATAGGCTCTGTTTGCAAGAGTTAGTGCAGGAATTTTTGGTTAAGAGTATCAAGTACAGGAGAGATGAGTCTCAAAGCTTACTTTCTTTCTTTTCTAACACAGATTTCCCTTTGGCTTTGAGAAGACCAATGTGTTGTGATATAGCAGAAAATATTTATAAAATCAAAAGAGGAACATTAATTTAAGGAGTAAGTGCAGGAAGACAATGCACTTACTAGCACACCTTTCTACAAAGTATATTACAAAAACAACACCCTGAAATTTCATTTATAAGTTTCCACTGAGTTTTAGTTTCAGCTAGTTCACACTGTAAAAACTGAAAGCAACAGTGCAAGTCCTGCAGACTCACCTATAGATGTGTTCTTAACGTGCTCAATGCCACGCACTTCAGTGTTCACTTAGTAGCAAACTAGCAGACTTACTATCACTATCAATCAGGAGCATATGCACAGCAAAGAGCTTAATTTAAAACTCAGCAGCAACAGAGCATGGGCTGGAAAGGACAGTTTTAAAATTTGGAAGCAAGTCTCAGAGCTGGCAGTTGGAAGAGCTATTCCTCACTACCTGAGCAAAGTAAAGGTAGAAATTAATATTTAAAACTACTAGGAAATTAAAGACACCATCATTTTAGTCAGTACTTTTACTATAGATGACTGTGTTTATACTTACTAAAATGTATCCTGTGGAAAAATGTCCATTCTGTTTATTTTAGAAACAAGTTTACCAGACATCTGGGTAGTCAGGGGGAGAGTCCAGCTAGGGCTTCTTTGTCCTCATTAACTCTCCAGCTATGTGATAACCACATTCATTGTGCTGTACAGAGATGAGGGTCAAACCTGTCTTCCTTCAATTATATGGCATTTTAAAGGTTTTAAAAAAGGATGACAATAGTTTTATACTTGAGGAAACAAAGAGCTGAGAGTGCAGGTTGACCTGTATGTCCTCACCTGGATTTTTGACAGTAATTTAGAGACTGTTTTTTAGCTTTCCTCAGAAAAGCATTCATCTATGATAAAACTGATGACAAGACATTTCAGGCAGTGCTGATGAAATATGGTCTCACAGCAAGATAACTGCAGCAGAAATTTTCCAGAAGTTTCACTATTATACAAGAATCGTACTAACAGAGAAAAAAGAAATACTGCTCTCTCCGAATAGCTTCTTCCTCAACAAAATACAACAAATTCCACTTTCTTCCTTAACTTTCATAATAAATTAAATTTTATTTGTAATCTGAAGCACACAGGAATAAATCTGATTCACTACTGAAATCAGTACTCTAAATTTCCTGTTACAAAATATGTCAACTCTTTGCTCTCTGACAGTAAAATGGGTTATTTAAAATCAGTTGGAAAACTTGTGCCTTATTGAAATTATATTTTTAAAAACAGAGTATATAAAATACATGTGTTCAAAGTGCTCTGGTCTTGTTCAGATAGAGGACTGACCTCCAATCCCTGTATATGAAAATCAAGATTTTGAAAATTATATTTCAATAGAACAGGTGGAGATAGGTTTACTATGGCTGAAAATCTTCAGAACACATGATATGTATTCTATATTCACAAAAAGTGAAGCTATTTAATACAAAATTCATAGTTCGTGAAATATGTACTTGTCTGTCTTCTACTGGGGAACCCAGAACTGGACATGGTACTCCAGGTGTGGTTTCACCAGTGATGAGTAGAGGGGAAGGATCACTTCCCTCAACCTGCTGGCAACAGACTTCCTAATCCAGCCACGATAAAGTTAATTGTAAAATATCAGGTCAAAAAAAATATTTCCCTTGAGTATTTTATAAAAATTTATGTAAAAATATTGTCATAAATAATCACCTTTATTTTCCACTTGAAGATTTTTTTTTTTTTTTGGCAGAAATCTTTCCAGGTAAAACCTGTTAACTGTCTTTAGAGACAGTAGACCAGAAGATGATAATTCAGTATTAATACAGACAACAATTTTATGATAAAGAAAGATCAAAGAGTTGTATTTTCTATATTCTCTTTTGTGAAAGTTTGTTACACAGTATGGAAATTTACATGCACAGTTAGAGAATAGCTAGAATTGCAGAATACATTTTGCCATTGTTCTAACTTGGGAGAACAGAAATCTGCTGAGATTACTTTTAATTAATGAAAGGGGTTAATTTTCCTTGATCATTTAGATGTCTGTCACTCCAAGGTATTACAACTGGATCCATCAGACCAGACAATATTAGTACTACTGAAAAATTTGAGATAGCCTTGTGTAAGAGAATGAAGTACTGATTCATTTTAATCTTTTCCACTTCAGATATCAGAGTTTATGAAATTCCTCCTCCTCGCCAAGAAGGAAGAAGGGGGCTGGAAAAAATGTACAGTCAAAATACATGTAAACAAATGTTAATAAAATCCATGCTATTTATGATAAACTACATAACAAAATATGACCGGCTAGAAGTAATGTCTTTTTGTTTTATCCCTTCACTGTTGCCCTCTTTACAGATTTTGGCAGCTTATATTATTAAGAATACATTCTCTCTTCTGTTACTTTAAGTAATTTAAAGATAACGTTAACACACATACCCTCCTCCCAAGACACAAATTCATGATAATGCTAGCCTTGCTAACAGAATTATTAAAGGTCAAGGTGGCTTGGCAGTAGTTCAAGCATATCAACTCAATGAGAGACAAAAACAGATTCAATAAGGCCGGCCAAGGTGAGATAAGGTCCGTAGCACCGAGTTTGGTGCAAAAAACCCACAAACAAATAAGAAAAACAAATTGTGCACAAACACACAAGCCCCCCCAAACACTACCACAAAAAAAAAAGTAAAAAAATAAAAAACAAACACCCTAATAATCCTGATAGTTAAAAAAAGGCAGTAAATAACATTGCCATAATAGGATTAAGAATCTGATGAAACTTTACCGACGTTGCTTTTCAGAGGCTGCTCATTGGTTTCTTGAAGGCTCCTCACCCTGCCCAAGAAAAGTGGGGAAAGAAAACCAGAAGTTTTAGTTTTCTCACTGCACTCAAGGAACAGAAAATATGACATAGAGTACATCTGGCAGTTGCCACAGAATATTTTTGCTATCACATACATATATTATATTTATTCACATGAATTTTATTTTTTCTTACCTGCTATGTGTAGAACAAAATTTCCCTTCAACAAGAACTGAAAGGAACATTCCATCTGGAAAACAGAAACGAGTCCTCATATAAATCTACAATAGTGTCTTATAAGCTTGTTATTTTGTCAATTTATAATGAAATTGCTTATATTTTGCAGTGGAGAGAATCAGAAGAGTAAAAGTGAGAAAAAAAAAACTCGTGGGTTGAGATAAAGACAATTTAACAGGTAGAACAAAAGCCACGCACACAAGTGAAGCAAAACAAGGCATTCATTCACTACTTCCCATCAGCAGGAAGCTGTCCAGCCATCTCCAGGAAAGCAGGCACCTAATGGTTACTTGGGAAGATAAACACCATCACTCCAACATTCCCCCCCTCCTTCTTCTTCCCCCCAGCTTTGTATACTGAACACATCTGGCATGGAATATTCCATTGCTTGGTTGCGGTCAGCTTTCCCAGCTGTGTCTCCTCCCAACTTTTTGTGCACTCCTGGCCTACTCACTGGCAGGGTCATGTAAAGAGCAGAAAAACCCTTGAGATCTTAGCAAAAAACAAAAACATTGGTGTGCTACCAATACTATTCTCATCCCAAATCCAAAACATAGTACTACACCAGCTGCTAGCAAGAAAGTCAACCCCATCGCAGCTGAAAACACGACAGTGTTGTTTCTGCTATTAAGAAGGAAAAATATTCCTTTATTTTCATCTGACTATCCTTATGACATTTATTGTTTTTCTGCAAGCTGCACCTCATTGTCTTAAGTACCTAATATCCCACTACATTCCAGATTAAAATATATATTTTAAACTATTTTCTTCTTTCTGAAAATCAGGCTTGAATTTGGTTTTGTTTTTTTTTTTTTTTCTTTTCTTTTTCCCCCTTGTTAAATGCACAGAATGATAGTTATCAAGGAAATAATAACATTCTGACACAACCACTTTGGTATGTTCTGTAGCTTAAGGTGTGTTGGCATATTACAGGAAATCCAGAGAAAAGACTTATGCTTCTCTTTATCTAGGTCTAACAGATAATAGGTTGCATAATGTGGAACAACCCAGATATAGATCAACTTGTCTGTCCTACAATGTATTATCTTTTTGTCTCTAAAAGAGAATAAAACTGACTTCCAAAGCAGACATCCAAGGGGCCACCATTTCAACTCTCCTAACATGAAAAATATATCATTACAGTTTTCTGACTGGAAAATGAAAAAGGTATTTCTTGTAACAATATAATTCTACCAGATTATTCCTAACTAATTCTCCCTGAGATGCTGAAGCTATAACTCTGCTACCAGAGGCTTCTATGGAAAAGGTGATTAAATAGCAGAACAGGTTATTTATACCATGTGAAACTTATCTGAAACAGGGAAATCCTCAAACGACCTGTAAAATTGTCAGCGATGGACTCCCTAATCCTTTTTTGACAGAGTCAAGGATTTGACCCATAAACTGTAAGAAGGCTGGCAAATGACATCTTGATTCTAAAATAATTGGTGCTATTTTAAAAATATGACTAAGGTTAGGTCTCACCTGATGGTCTTGTCTGCCTGCTTTACCTCTCCAGTTCTACTTCATGGAAAATGAAAAATCACCTGTAGCGGTAAAATATGGTGTAATCTGCACAAAGGAATTTTCTTCCTGATCACATCAGTTAGTGATTGCCTTGTACACTGTAGTCTGTTCATACATTTACAATAATTAATTTCACATGTCTGCCCTACCTTTGGTTGTTCTTCCTGTTAAACTAAAGCCCTACCCTTTGAATATAAACTGCACTGTAAATGCACTGTTTGAATATAGCAGTTTGCCTCTTTGCCTTCTGTATTATTGTCTATAATGAATTATTATAAACACAACCATCACATTCCATGTTACTGAAAGGAGAAGGAGGTAGACTAATATTAAAGTTAATAAAGGGGAAAATATTGCTGCCTTGTGTTAAATTTGACTTTTTAGAAGGGCAGATTTTTGCAGGACAATTCATGTAGTGTTTCTGGCCCCAAGTATCAACTAAAATGTACATATCTTATTTCAATTTCATCTCTTAATATAATTTCCACCTTTCGCATAACTAGTTCTCCTAGGAGACCTGTCCTCAGCAGCTGAGGCTGGCCTCACACTTATGGAGATGTGATATGAGGTTTGAGAGACAACTTGTCCATTAACACCTTGCAGAGGTGCATTTAGCGTAACCGCAAGGGGAGGAAAAGTGACATATTTCGAGATCTCGTTTGTTCCTGCACTTAAAACCATTTCCAAAGGGAATGTAAAAGCCAGTGCATATGGCACAAATGTAATTCTGGACAGAGCTTGCATATGAATTACAACTCAGAGTCAACACCACCATCTGTCCAAAAAGCTCTTTCTGATCTCCTTGCTTCAAATGCAACAGAATCTGAGAAAGCATAAGAGAAACAGAACAAAGCAACTGGCATGTCATTGTAATAAAAAATGAAGTAAAAAAGTTAAAAAGAGGTGCTTGATAATAAGCCTTCAGATCTAAACTCAAATTGTTTCTTGATAGTCTATCACCTAGACATTGACTGTTCTTTTTCCCTAACCCTCAGCCTAGCTTAATACTCTATAATGACTGTTAAAACTTTTGCTGTGATGAGAAATTTTGGCTCAGCTTTCCCAAAGACAAAAATAAATAAATAAATAAATATGAATACCCTAGAACACCTATGAACTAATTAAAAATATGTCCAGCTGGTAGCTTTGCTTTAGAACATCTTATTCCGCAAATAACCACAATGAAGTCAACTAGCTGCTGATGTGTTCAGGTTAATTCAGCTTACTTATTACTTACTTATTCAGCTCACTTCCTGACCAAGCATTACTTCCAGTAGAAGTCTAACCAGAAAAAGATTGTGCAGAAAATGAAAAATTCTTATTTACTTAAAGCTTCTGCTAGAACTCCCTCGCATATGTGATCTAGGCAGGAACTAAGCAGGTGATTGAAGCAGGTGATTTGACCAGGATTACATTTTAAATAAAATGTATGGATTATTTATATTCAGGCTTATCCTGGACAGTGTTACTATTTAAGCAGTTGTAGCAAACTATTTTAGAGAAAGTGAAGCTGTACTGCTGTTTAATTTATTTGAAATTTAGCAATACATCTAGAATTTTTAACAAACCAAATTTTAATTTTTCTAAAGGCACTTTTGCAGATCAAAAAAAGACCTGAAGAAATATTTGGTTCACATTGCCTTCTTTAAATAGACTGTTTCCATGGCTGTACTAGCATTTGCTTAGTTTAAATTTGTATGATATCTATTAAGGATAAAAATACTATCTTTGTTGGTGCATTTTTGTAACAAGAAAGATGGACAGGAGTTGAAAGTAGCTTTTCAAATATTTTCTTAGCAAAGTATGACAAAAATCTCCTGCATTTCCAAATTGAAATTTTAAGTAGAATATTTTTCCTACATCTTCATATTACATATATTTTTAATTATTTTGCCAATATAGTGAAAACTCCTAAGTAAGTCATAACAAGGCCACTACAAAAATAAAACTGAAGACAATTATAAATTGTAATATGTGACAAGTGCAACTGCATTAGATTTAAGGGAAGTGAGAATAGAACGGGATGGAAAACTAAAAGAAATTGTCACTTAATCTGAAGTTTACAGTTCAGTATCAATCTTATATATAAACATCCCTTTCAAATGAAGATGTCTACTCAGGGAGCAAGGGAGGATAGTCAGACTTTTTTTGTGTTTATATTAAACAGCACAAGTGATTAGCTATTTATTAAAAAATATCATCTTAAGAACTTAAATTGGGGAGTAAGAAGTTAGTAAGCAAGTCTATCACAAAAGCAGCTTTAAAAAAAAAAAAATCTAAAGATGAAAAGGCACTAGAAAACTGCTGAGACATGACAGGATTCTACAGAGGTTAGCCAAGGAAAGACAAAAATACCTTTACAGAGGAAGCCAACTGCAGAAGAAAAAATCAGACACTTGAAGACTGCCTAGTCACCTCTACAAAACTTCTAGGGTTGATAATATTCTGTGTTCAGAATTATGAAAGGATTTGGGAAAGGCTAATTTATTCTCTTACTATAAAGAACATATCGAGCTATGAGGATCTGTAGCCTGACTTGATAGTACAAGAAGCAGACCTAGAGCTGTAAGACAATTGATGTGCTGATTCAGCGCTTGCTAGGGAAACAATGCTCTAACAAACAGGTGTCTTTCAAACTGCTGCAAACACTGGTAAATGCGACTGAATTTCACACCTTCTTGAAAAATATCACTGAAGGAAGGCACACATTGTTGTCTGACTCCTAGCGAAGACGACACAAATGTTAAATTCTGTAAAATATGAAGTACGAAATACAGAGTGCCTCCAGTGCTCATAGACTGCAGTGTAACTTCCAGATGTCAAACTCCTCTCTAGGACAGGAACAACATATTTGAACATAAAGCATGCAGTTAAAAATAGCCATCTTGCTTTCTAGTGGGAAGTAATCTGTTAATGGCATACATACATTTCAGAAGTATTATTGGAGGGCGCACAGTAAAACTGCAGATACTCTGAGAAGGTAGTATATAAAGAGAAATGTAGTGTGTTTTCTTGCAGATAAATCCAGAAGCAAGGTAAAATCCTCACTGTTATGCCAACGAACAATTGTGTGAGCATGGACACATCGCACTCATTACTACATCATATTCATTCCATTCTTTTTCACTGTTCCTAGATAGATTATTAGCTCTTAAGAACTAGGAATGACAATTGTCATTATAAGTCTTGAATAATGATTTTTATTCATAGATTTCAGTGTGCTTTATAAAAGGAGATGAAAGTCAGCATTTGTGATACAAAGTAGGATGAAATGGAGTTGGAAGAAGTTGCATTTGACAATAACCAAGTTTCCTGATTTCAATTCAAGTGCTTTATCCACCAAGTATGCAACAATACACTTGAACGCTGGTTAGCATGCAAGACTCCTATTCTTGATGGAGCTTCTAAAGGTAAATTGATATAATCAAGAATAAATCATGAAAATATGTAAATTAAGCAGTTAAAAACTCAAACCGGCAGTATCTTATGGCCAAACGCTGTGTCCAAAACTTGATCATAGAATCATAGAATTGTCTAGGTTGGAAGAGACCCTTGGGATGATCAAGTCCAACCGTCTACCCTACTCTACAAGTTCTCCCCTACACCATATCTGCCAACACCACATCTAAATGTCTCTTAAACACATCCATGGATGGTGACTCAACGACCTCCCTGGGGAGTCTATTCCAATGCCCAACCACCCTTTCTGTGAAAAATTCTTTCCTAATGTTCAGTCTAAACCTACCCTGTTGGAGCTTGAAGCCATTCCCTCTTGTTCTGTCATTAATTACCTGTGAGAAGAGACCAGCACCAACCTCTCTACAGTGTCCAGTTGTAGAGTGTGATGAGGTCTCCCCTCAGCCTTCTCTTCCTCAAACTAAACAGTCCCAGCTCCTTCAACCGCTCTTCATATGATTTGTCTGCTAGGCCCTTCACCAGTTTCGTTGCCCTCCTCTGCACTCGCTCCAGCACCTTGATATCTCTCTTGTATTGTGGTGCCCAAAACTGGACACAATACTCGAGCTGTGGCCTCACCAGTGCTGAGTACAGGGGCACAATCACCTCCCTACTTCTGCTGGCCACGCTATTTCTAATACAAGCCAGGATGCCGTTGGCATGGGTAAGCACGTGTCCTGGTTTCAGCTCAGGTAGAGTTAATTTTCTTTCAAGTGGCTGTTGTGTTTCAGACTTCATATGAAAGCAATGTTGTTGATGCATACTGCTTTAGTTGTTACCAGATGGTGTTTATATTAGTCAAGGACTTTTTTTCAGCTTCTCAGAGACGCTGAGAGGGAGCACAGACAGAACAAGCTGGCCAACAGAATATTCCATACCACAGACAGACGTCATGCTCAGTATATAGGTGGGGACTGGCTTGGGGGACAGGGATCCGTGATCACTGCTCAAGACAGGCTGGGCAACCGATCACCGAGTGGTGATAGTGACTTGTGTTGTATTACTTTATTTTATATATTCTTTTCCTTTCCCTTTCCCATTATTGTTCTGTTGAGCTATCTTTATCTCAACCCATGAGGTTATTTTTTTTTCTTTCCCCTCCTTTTCTCCCTCTTCTCCCTACGCTTCTAGGGGGGGAGGGGGAGAATGGAACGACTGTGTGGACCTAACTGCCGGCCAGGGTTAAACCATGACAGCATGCAAAGACATTAGGATGCTGGCTGGAAATAAGAATCTGTGTCTCACTTAGTTGACCAATTATGTTTCCAACCTGTATGAATGATTTACACTATGGCATCCGCAAAACACTCTGCAGAGTAACAGCATGTGACATTTTATTACAAAACTAACATTTAATTGGCTGCCTGGAACCTGACTGATGAGTCAAATAAGCTCATACATTTAGCATTAATCCAATATAAAAATCAGATATAATTTCAGTTAAGAAGATGACTTTGCTATTATAAAACCTTTCTGCTTTAAACCCAGTTAAGACCATGGAAGATACTCCTAATGTCAAATATTTTTCAAACGCTAGTTAGCATTATACTATTCTTATGTATACATAGCATGTATACTCAAGAAACATATTTTTTAAATTAATTTTTTGAATTTTATTTTACTTCATTCCAATGTCAAGAATTTGAGCAGATTACAGGTGTGAAACAAAACTGCAGAATGATTTTTTTTTTGTATTCTAAAAATGAACTTTATTTTTCTAAATTGAAAAATAAAACACAAAATCTCAATTCTTGTTATTATATTCCTTCATATACTACTTAACTTCTCCCACTTGGTGTTTATCTATTTTTTTGTTTTGTGTTTCACAACAAAGCTCATCACAGGTCATCTTGCTTATTCTCTTAGTTGCAAAGATAGGTCCATATATATTTTTCAGTCCTGAGAGGTATACAGTCAGTCTCTTCTAAAAGACTTCTACACTGAACTCCCTTAAAAATTAAGTTAGGAATAGTTTAGATTTTAAACTCTATACATACTTATATATGTCCACTGAACTTAAAAAAATAAAAAATAGAAATATCAAAAGAAAAAAGCACTCTAAAGACTTCTAGTGATTTTTTTCAGATTCACACGATTTAAATTTTTCCTTTAACGAAAAACAGTCAAAGTGTTGGAACACTTTTTGATCTGAAATGTTTGAGGTCCAACAGTCACTAAAATGTGAACTGCTTGGAAGTAGTCTAGAGGACCACAGAATCACAGAATGGTCAGGGTTGGAAAAGACCTCTGGAGATCATCTAGTCCAACCCCCCTGCCAGACCAGGGTCACCTACATCAGGTTGCACAGGACGGTGTCCAGGTGGGTTTTGAATGTCTCCAGTGTGGGAGACTCCACAACCTCTCCAGGCAGTCTGTTCCAGTGCTCCACCACCCTCAAAGTAGAGAAGTCCCTCCTCAGGTTAAGATGGAACTTCCTATATTCAAGTTTGTGCCCATTACCTCTTGTCCTCTCACTGGGCACCACTGAAAAAAAGACTGTTCTCATCTACCTGACACCCTCCCTTTAAGTATTATTTAAGTATTTATAAGTATCAATAAGATCCCCCCTCAGTCGTCTTTTCTCTGGGTTGAAAAAACTCAAGTGCCTAAGCCTTTCCTCATAGAAAGATGCTCCAATACCCTAATCACCTTTGTAGCCCTTTGCTGGACCCTCTCAAGCAGTTCCCTGTCCTTGAACAGGGGAGCCTAGAACTGGACACAATACTCCAGATGTGGCCTCACGAGGGCAGAGTAGAGGGGGAGGATGACCTCCCTCAACCTGCTGGCCACACTTTTCTTGATGTACCCCAGGATGCCATTGGCCTTTTTGGCCACCAGGGCATATTGCTGGCTCACGGTCATCTTGTCTGCCAGGACTCCCAGGTCGCTTTCCACACAGCTGCTCTCCAGGAGGTCAGCCCCTAACCTGTACTGATACATGGGGTTATTCCTCCTCAGGTGCAGGACCCTACACTTGCCCTTGTTGAATTTCATTGGGTTCCTCTCCACCCAACTCTTCAGCCTGTCCAGGTCATGCTGTATGGTGGCACAGCCTTCTGGTGTGTCAGCCACCCCTCCCAGTTTTGTGTCATCTGCAAACTTGCTGATGGTACACTCTGTCCCTTCATCCAGGTCATTGATGAACATATTAAACAGGACTGGACCCAGTACTGACCCCTGAGGAACACCACTTGTTACTGACCTCCAACTCGACTCTGCACCACTCACCACAACTCTGAGCTTTATCTGTCAGCCGCTGTTCAGTCCACCCCACTGTCCATTCATCTAACCCACACTTCCTGAGCTTGCCTGTGAGGATGATGTGGGAGACAGTGTCGAAAGCCTTGCTGAAGTCAAGGTAGACAACATCCACTGCCCTCCCCTCATCCACCCATCCAGTCACACCATTGAAGAAGGCTATCAGATGAGTCAGACATGACTTCCCCTTGGTTCATCCATGTTGACTACTTCTGATAACCATCTTTTCCTCCAGATCAAATCCTAAAATATACCTCTGCAGTTTGAAAGGATTTCAAATCCTGCGGTACGGTCCTGACTGGAGGATTAAAATTTAATCAGGGTGGTAGTGATCACAAGACATACTCTGTTTATTGTTTAGTTCCAAAAAGTGAAACATACATTGCAGGATCAGACCACGCTCCTTGTATTTGTCTACAGCCCCTTCTGCTACAAATCTTTGAGAAAAAAATGAATTACTGAATAAATAAACCAACAGAAATTCAATCCATATGAAATGCTCAGTTGTAAACAGCTGCCATTTTTATTGCTGTTTCCATCCTGCTTTCAGTTAAGATATTAAAGATGAAATAAGATGATGAATTTTTGTGCTTCTCACTATTTTTTATACATGAATCTGTTATGAGCTGACTTCTAAAATGACTAAATTTCAAATGAAAATTATATATTTCTATTTTTAAATTCTGTCAATAATAGTGATGTCAAAGAAGTGTATTTAGAAAAATAAATATTATCAAAATTAAAACTGAATTCTCAGTTTATACCATAGTACGTTTTCTCCATAATTTAGGGAAAGATAAAGAATGGATGGCAATGAAAGAGAAATAATGAATAGCAATGAAATGAATTAATCCTGTTATCCAACAACTCTTACTCAACATGTCAGTTAGAACTCTGGAAAACTGCCAAGGGAAGTAAGGAAGTAAGGAAATAATTGTCTACCTCCTCAGAGGTTTCGAAGAGTACATTGGAGAACTTAAAGCTGGAGAAATTAAGATTAGTTACTACATAGATGAACCCTAGGGATCTCTGTGTTTCCAGGGGAAGCGAAGTGTTTTTTTTACCATTCAATAACAGAAATACTCTTCTGTCAGATTTTGTGCAGAAAATTATCATCCCACCCAGAGGGTGGGCAGATACAAGTGTAAGAAGTGGCATCATCCCTACAACCGGCTCTGCCTCCCATCCCAACTAGCAGGTTTTAAAGGCTGAGAAGATCCTTGCACAGATGTGCCAGAGCTGCGAGGGACAGAGGCTCAGGGAAACAACTGAAGCAAGGAGAGGTAAGACAGGCAATCTGGCAGTCGATAAATCAGTGGGAAAGTACAGAAAACTGAAAGCAGAGCTTCAGAGTAGGGATTCGCATAGCAGAGCTAAATGGTGTAGCCTTGTAGTCCAGTAACTCTGTTGCTGTTGTGTGCAACACACTTTGTTTTATGACATGCTTCCAGACCCATCTGGGCTGGGCAGGGTCTGGCAGATTTGTTTTATCGTGTAACAGCAATTGTCTAATAACTAGTTATCTAATATTTATCTGAGTACATACAAGCTCTGCACCCTTTACTTTGACACCTTAATATGATATTTTTCAAAAGTAAACATAAATTCCACAGCAATACCCCACTACTAAAAAATTAATATCTCTGTATTTTGTGTATCTTTTCTTCCCCCCCCATCAGTAGTCATGCCCTTGCTTTGCTGGAGGCACAATCTTGTCAAGACGCAAGAAGGCACCAAACCAAGAACTGCATAAATTTTTTAAGCATCCTCAGCAGCACTGCTCCTTGGGCCTCTTGTGCACAGCTGCAAGTATTTTGGTGTTGTCCACAGCAAGTGAAAGCATCTACTTATGAATTCTGAAAGCTTTTTGATATATAAGTTGAAATAAACTACAATAAATGCTCTTTCTAATTAGGTTAACACATTCAAAGACCATATAGTTAAACTAAGAATATTGTCAGCACCCTGTGAAGTAAAACCGAAACACCAACAGCAAATGTTAGTGGCTTAGTAGTCAAGTATCTTTCTCAAGATCACTGCTGTCAGTGGCAAAGCTGAATCTATAATCTTCTGCATCCTTTGAACTGTAAGCTCTCAATTGGTTGTATCAATGACTGGGTAATTCTGACAAAATCTTCTTAACTTCGCATTTCCACTCTTTTGTCAAATCAAGAGTTCTGGGTCCAGATTTATTAAGATTTAAAACAACTGAAACTCTTGATTAAAGACAATTACAGTTTTTTAACTGATGTGACAACATAAAATATTAGGTTTCTATGCATGATCAAAATTTAAATGTTAGACATTGTTTCAGGTGTTGCAGTACTAAGTAAAGCTGCAAAAACACACCCTCAAAATTCTGGTTGTTAAACCTTAAAACCTGCTTTATGCACAGTAATGAAATGGAACTTATTGAACT
Source organism: Ibidorhyncha struthersii (assembly GCA_013398815.1). Lineage (NCBI taxonomy): Eukaryota > Metazoa > Chordata > Aves > Charadriiformes > Charadriidae > Ibidorhyncha > Ibidorhyncha struthersii. The sequence continues at coordinate 68,717 of VZSZ01001064.1, forward strand.
GTATAATGGGAATGATTGTCACTGTTTTAATATATAATTATTTAGTACATATACCACAGGTTTTTGTCTAATTTACTTTAAGGCATTATAAAGTTCTAAGAAGATTAATCTTCTGAGGCACTTTAAATGTGTAAATCATTGAGAGGTAATTCTACATTCATTCTAATCAGCAACTAAATCAGATGCAATATGTAAGAACCAGAAGTTTCTATTTTACTCAGAGGTTTTCTGTGGGGATTTTTTTCTGATTTACTCTGCATCTATTCACATACTTTATATTGATTCTTACATCATTATTCTGATGAGTTCATAAATGGCAGTAGATCTAAAATAATGATTGTGCCACAATATCTTATTGCAGCTACAATGATACATTAATCCATATTATAATGTTTTTCCTCTGGTTTCTAATAATATTTTTCATTTCATTTATTCTTCATTTATTTCTAGTACATGTGAGTGCAACAGAGAAATAATTACCAGCACACAGTGTTGGACTGACCAGTCAAGAAAAAAAACAATTTCATAAATAGACACATCTGTCACTTTTTAGTGCAAAACCTCACCAAAATATTTCAACTATTTCAACTAGTTTGGATAGTTCCACTGTAGGTATAAGAATAGCCATTTCTTTCTTCACCGCTTGGCTTATTGAAATCTCTTGTTCCAGACCGTATTTTTGTTCACAGTTTTTTCCAGACAAATATAGATATTTATATTTGTGAGTGTGAGTATTCATAAGTGCTTAACCTCCATTCATTATTGACACAATACGATTTTCTCCCCAGAATTTTCTGAAGCTTAGAATTTCTGGTTTTGTCAAAGAACTGGTATTCTTTGGAAAAATAATTCTGCAATTACTAAAAAAGAACACCACTGCTATGTCCATATGCATCCTTACCACCAATTATATACATACATATTTTAGCTCAACAGTATATCCTTTAGCAAGCATGCTCCAAGAAGAAAAAGAGGTTCTGAGAAACTCTATTTAGATTGATGTACTATTGGTCACATATTCATTTTGTCTTCCTCTTAGAAAGCTTTGTAAACCGTGCATTTCCCTTTTATATTCCTATTCATTTTACTATTTATTCATTGAACTAAATCATTGTAGCATCCTATTTACAGCATCTAAGCTTTTCTAATGGTAGCAGGAAAACTATAATTTTTCTCTTTTTTTTTTTTTTTTGTTCAATAGACTTCTTTGGCCCAGGGACAAAAATGAAATGAAAGCCAGAAAACATCGAATATTTTCTATATTTTAATCATTTAATTTTGAAATATTTATGATAATTGGACAGAATAAATGAAATTAAACTATTCCAAGAAAGACAGAGACAGCTCATCCAGGATAATCCACAAACTATAATTACCTGTAAAAAACAGAAATTGTTATAATATTATGCTGATAGAAAAAAGGCTATAAAACACAAAACTGTTGGGGACACTTAGTAGGGTTCTAATGTCTCTGAATGCAAAAATGTCATTTATAATATATTGATTAATTCATAATTTAATGTAGTACTTAGAAAAAGTGTTTAATTTTTTGGTGTCCATCAAAAGACTGAATAATAAAAACAAAAGCTCAGCTTTACAATATGTGTACATGACAAAATAAAATGACATGAATCATAATGTTACCTGAAAAAGAGGTCTAAGTCCCAATTTTCCCGAAACACAGAGACTACGTTTAGAGAAGAGACATTGCTTTCTTCTGGCCAGAGTGCACAGTGGAATACTTCCACAAATCACACACACCCCATGCTGGTTTCCTCGTTATATTTATACACAAAAGTTACAAGGTGGTACACTCCAAGTTATGACGATTGGTTAGTAATTTACATATATTTATAATATTTGCTGTGTCATTGTCTTGGATCTCTGCACCTGTGCAGGGGAGGTGTCTCCACATGGGCAAGGGTCTTCTTGACCTATGGGCATAATTTTTAGTATTATAATGAAGGTAATTCAGCTTAGGACACTCAGAATTTTCACTTTTCTGCCAAGTTGGCTAGACCTTTCAAAACATGGTAGATTAGTAGCATCTTCAAGGTTCATATGCTTCAGGATGTTTCACTTGAAAGAACAACAATGGTTGTTTTCCTTGAGTAGGGGTCCTTTCTCATGTGGCCCAAGGATAGAATCCTCATTATCCATGAAAACGTCTCAGAAGGTTCCTCTACAAATTAGCCTAGATACTTGTGAAGAAACATTCCCAAGGCAACCATCTGGCCAAGTACAGAACAACATGGTCAAAACCCTGTATCAGAAGTTCAGCTAAGGCCAATATTTAACAGGCCTAACTAACTTTAACGCTAACAAAACCAGTTAAAATTCTAACCATAAGACAACAATAACATGATAGAAATTTATTCATTCATGTTCTAAGATATTATTAGTGCAGTTTTTAGTATTTAGATTGTGCTATTCATATGTCTTCCAATACCACATTTATATTTACTTGATTTTGCTTCTGTCAAATTCAGATTCACTTGGGGTTTGGGGTTTTTGTTTGTTTGTTTGTTTTTAATGACATAAGGGTTTGGGGAGAGATCTGGGCTCTCTTCTGCCTCATTAACCTCAGTTAACGGTGTCAGCATGGAGTAAAGATGTGGCCATTACTTGAACAGGTGGAAGATCATTGTTCTTACACCTACAGTCTTCCTCTCTTATTGTCTCATTTTTGCCTTGGGCCCATGTCTTACCTCCCACAGCAGCAGTACTGTGTAATACTTGATTATTTCATTAACCACTCAAATTTGTACAGAAGTAAACTGCTTACATCTATTGTCTTTTAGGATCAGCAATTGCTCTCTGTGTTTCTCTGGGCACTTCACATACTCACAGCAGAATTCGCCCTACCTTCTTCATCTCTTCATTTCCTATTAATAAGATGCCCAGTAAAGGGTAAATTGCTGTAGTTCAACACCATCACACTTTTACTCCCACATTTATTCTCTTTTGTTAAAACCACTAGAAAACAACAACAACAAAATAATAAAATGATCAAACTACGTTGCAGGTGGTTAGAAATCAGATTTGCTCCTGCAATCAAGACATCTTCTATGTAATTGATAATGCCATATGTGGGTATGCCACTTAATGCCTAATTTATCAGTCTCACTGTTACTCTTAAAATATTTGTTCTCAATATCAGTAGGACAGCTGGGTTATCACTTCCCACTTACTGTTTATCGGTATTTTTCTATTTATCCACATACTTCCACCCTAAGACAAATAAATATTTTTTAATTGAACCTAAAGCGTGACAGTGTCCTCTTACTCACAATTTGCCTAATAAGCTCTTAGATGAATTCAGCTATTGACAACGATATTCCTGTTTAAGCAAAGTGATAGGATGAAAAATTAAAAATAAGAATATTATAAAGATATAAGAATATAAAAAAAAATAAGAATATCATTATAATAAGAAATACAGAACTAAACAATAACAATTCCATTAAATAGAATAATTTGAAACAGGAAATATGGTGTAATTTACATTAATGTTAAATTCCATGTAGAATCTGTGAATGGGTATACTTTACATTGGATCTTACAGACCTGGAAGTAACAATTAAACAGAAGACAAAAATGACTGGAAATTTCAACTACTACAATTTTATGATCAGAATTTTTAATTCAAGTTTTCCACTCTTAGGTCATGCTTTTAAAAATCCATGTCTCTATCAGTTTCTTTCAGCATAGCTTGATTTCACTGTGACTAAAAATACTCTAATTCATAAGCAGATCTGAACTTCTAGTTTTAAAACCTCTGACAAGACGAAGTGCATTTCCATATTTCATTATATCAAAGTTGGTATCTTCATCATTAATTAGAGTGTCATTTTCCTCTGAGCTTGGTTTATTGGAAGACTTTATTTGCCATTTTGCAGATAAGGCTATACATTGACCTATCCGTATGGGTAATTATGAAACTCAAATAATTGAAACTATCATGAGCTATGTCTAGGAACCAGGTTTAAGAAAGATGGCATCAGTTACAAGACTATAATTAAAAAAATAATATTATGCCATTATGGAAAAAAAAGTCTTTGGCAAAATAAAAAAAACCCTAAAGCTCTTACAATAATAATTTGGCCAAAGTATTTTTATGTTTTAAATATCTTTCTGGCATTTCCAAAAAATACTACTCTTTTTGAAAACTTTCATCCTAAGCTAGGATGAAAAGAAATGCAGAACTGTAAAAAATCATGTAAGGATACTAGATGTTACAGTTTTAGTTTCATTCAGCTCTCATAAGAAATATTCACATAAAAAATATCGATTATTACAGACACCAAACCACTCTGAAGAAACAGATGTCTGGTGTTTTGCATACTTCTCATGTCTCTGCATAAATGTCGGGCTAGGAGCCACGAAAGACTCGAGTACTACTAGCTAAAATAGTGAAAACTTCTCTGTCTGTTTCAGACTTGTCTGTAAGGTGACAATATATTAAAGGTTTTGCTTTTATGCTGATATAAATGCTGAATATAAGGTACTTTCCAGCCAGAGGATTAATCATAGACACACAGACGTAGCAAAATCATCTAGAGAACAAAAATATATTGCCAGATGTAAGCACCTTAGCATCAGAAGATAAACTAAGTTTTTTGCAATCTTGTTTCTAGTATATTTAGACATAAAGTGAAAAAACAAACTGGTCAAACAACTTGGGAGTGGACGCAGAGTTAATGCTGCTTACTTTTTAAGCAGAAAAATAATATTTTTGTATTAGTTGCCCTCTTGCAAACAATTAATCTTCTGTTCTTGACATCCGATCTTTCCTGGTGTAGCACAGCTTGACCTCCCAACTCTTTTTAGCTGACCTGCTAGATAAATTGAGAAGGAACTTCAAAAGAAAAAACAATAATTTCGATTCCAGTATAGGTGAGCAACCAAAGAGGAGGATTAACTGGCTGACTGATATATGCAACTCCCATATGCAAGTAATGCAGTGGGATGTGTCATATAGAATATCTGATTATTATTTGGATTTTACAACTTGGAAATGACCAGGAACTGAAAGAAAGCTTTTTTAGTTTACTAGCTCTACTCTCCAGATACTCTCATGCATTTTGACCTGAATCTTAGTTGGTTCTTTCAAGTATCTGATCCATTTCTCTGTATCACTGAGTGAAGAGTATGGTATGATAAGCTGTTTACAGTGGTAAACTGTATTATTACATGAACAGTTTGTGCAGTACATGTTAATAAGGCCTCTGGAGTGTTTAGAAAATCTCAGTCCTTGCTATTTTTACTTTATTTATTATTTATTATTCCTTTACTTATTATTCAAATATTTTTTGTCAGACCCTTTTCTTGGCATAATTCAGCCAGTACACTGTTCACAAACAATTCCTTTTTACAACATACTGGTTTCATTTGGAGTTAGTGTAGTAATCATCTAGATTACAGAGACTTCTGCTGCATGGTTGGATGGCTGATTTTTCTAAAAAGATGAAAAAGAATTAAGTGATTTCAGACATCTTAGGAGACAGCTCTTTGTGCAAAATCTTTTTAAAAACAAACAAAAAAACAAACCCAACCCCAAAATATCTAAGCTTTTTTATATAGTGCACTGAAAAATATGAGTAATTTATGTTTTCTGAATAAAGGCATGGATTTTATTCAAACAATGATTTAAAAAAAAAAAATCAGGCCAGTTCTTACAGAATCTTACTAAGAAGTGACAAATAAAGGGAGTGCCAAATTTAAATGCATACAGTTAAAGATGGAAAACATAAGCTTTCTTCTGTATGATTTTGAGGGCTTTATCTCAGAGATGAATTATCAGTAATTGCTTCGTATGAGATATATACAGAGTAAAACTTAATTAGTAATTTAAATGTACACCAAATTGGAACATTTTGAATCCCAATTAAAATTAATGGCTGCAATTAATTCAGACTTATTAGTCACCAGCTTGTTCCCAATTCCAGCTGCTGACATTTTCAAGTAAATGAGACAGTGTTTGGTAAATCCATGTCATAAACAACACCATCAAAAGATGCTGTCAGCTGTTTATTTGTTAGAAAGATGTTAAAACCTTTCCATCTGCCTTACAGTTGCCTTTATGAGGGATCTACCAATCACAAAAGCTGTCAGATCCCCACTGTGTAATGTGAAAAAGGTTCCATTAGTCCTGAGATAAGCACAGAGCTGCTCAAATCCTTGTGTTGATTAAATTGTTTCTTATTAACATGTGAGAAAATAGAAATTCAGATCTGTTTCACGTTTGTTAAGAGGAATAGTAATAATTCATGTGTATAAAGTTACAACCATATTTTTAAGAGCACAGGATCTTACAACAGGTAATTTAAGAATCATACTTTTTTTTGTCCTTATTCCAAGAACCAATTTAGTTAGAGTTTTTGCACATATTTTTAAGCTGTACGTTCTAACCCCAAACAAACTCAAATCCAAACAAATGTGAAATTCTTATTTGTCTGGGGAAACATTTCATGAAATATCCGTTAAGTCTCACCCTTACTTTTACATATGATTATTACACTACATTCATTTTAAAACTGATAAAATCCAGCAAAGAGAAAATCTCACCTGAAGTCAACCAGACAGTCTTATATAAAACCCTTAGTATAGATACCCTACACCCAGTGTGCAAGTCAATAAATGACCTCTTCTTTCCAAAATGAATGAAAATCTATGCTGAAGTTCTTATCTTTACTGGGCAGTAAGATAAATTTAGATGGTGCTACACAGCTTGCTGAAATCTTGTAAACATGGCAAGCTAGAGCTACATCTTGCCACTATGGGATAGTATTTCATGGTAGGTAAAAGCTAATTAAAAGTTCCCATGTTAAAAATAACCCTTTCACTTAGGCCACTGACTAAAATGTCTGCCTTTAGCTTACAAAATGACCTTTGCAGAACAAACAATTCTAGGTTAAAATGAGAGAGTGAAATGTTAATCTAGAAAACTTCAGTAGGCAAGTCAAGTATGAGTTAGTTACTACATTCAGTGTGCACCAGTTCATGTGGTAATAATATATGTTAAGCGTGCGACTAGAAAATAACACATCATCTTCTTGGTGTTTTCAGATGGGCCTGAAACTGTGCTTGCCATTAGATAAGCCTTGTTTTTCTTTTCAACAGGCATCATTAAAAAAGACAAAGGTCCGTAAAAAAACAGCAAATACTGTAAAATCTGTGGTATTCAGTATAATTTTCTCTGCATTTCCCTTGAATACCAGTAGATAAAAAGTACCTTTTTGCACAGAAGATAGCTAGGCTTCTACATTTTATTTATTAAATGCACTCTCCCATAAAATAACTACTTTTCTATCGTAATTTCATTATATGTCACAACTACAGCAATAAACTACTCTGGGATTGGGGTGTGCTCAGCAATCAGCACAGTTAAACTAGACATCACAAGAAGCTGAACAAGGGCGGTGTCTCTTTTAGTCCTGCAATCTTTTAAAACTTCTTTTTTTTTCTGTGAGAGTATCCTAAATGCTTTGTGGCTCCTTACTGTTAAGTTCACTTGCCTGCTGCTTCACAGAAACTCAGAGCCAAAAAATACCTGTGCTCTTCCTTAATGCATGCACAGTCACATCCCCACCCCTGCTTGATGCTTGCATACTTTTGGAACCTGTGGATCCTTCCTAACTAGTGATAAGGTCAGCAGTTGTTATAATAAAAGCTATTATTTTTACTTATCCACTTTATCTTGCCAAAAACTCCATGAGATGCAAATTCATGTAGCAGATCACATTGTGTTTCTGCATGGGATGCTTTTTCCCAGTTCCACAGTATGAAGAGATCAGAAAGTGATTCTACCTACCTTGAACTTGCAGATTAGCAAGGGAAATTTCCAAGTTTAGTGAGCCAACTCAATGGCTCTCTCTGAAGATCTAACACTTAGGTCAGAGTTTTCCCAAGGCACTTTTTTGTTCCAAGGTATTCATGATGTACTGTGTGAATGATTACGTATGATGGCTACAGTATGCCACTATATGATGCATCATAGTGGTATTCCTGTCATTGTTATTCCTTGATTTATTTTATCTTTAAAATTTTGCCCTAATACATTCTTAATGTATTCTTTTTCAAAAAGTTCAGTAGATTTTAGAAAGCTCTTCCTTAGTCTATCCCTTATCAATACACAGATATTTTCAGTATCTTTCCTGTCGTGTCTTTTACATCATTGTTTTCAAGATAGTTATCTTCAAGCTGAAAAGTGTTTCCAGTGTTTCAATATTAATAGAAGTAACCATTTTCACTATTTCACATTATTATTAGGAAAAAATGAAAATTACATATCCTTTATAGTTCTGAATCCTAAAGGCTCTACAGATATACAGGCTAATTTGTTTTATAAGATAATATGACTTAATTGTTTGCAGAAACCTAAAGCAAATTTTAGTCTGCCAGCTAGTTCATCTCCTATGGGCTGAGAAGTTATCCAGAGAGATTGTTATGGATAGACAGTATAAGTATTTGCTTAAGGCATCAGAATTCCAGAGACGTCAAAAGGGTTACTTCTACACTTCCAATGCCAAAGCCTGAAAAAGCAGCAACATAGAAAGCAGTGGTCCCTCCCAGTAAACCTAGTTCTTCTGAGGTCCTTAGCTTTTCCTGAGTCACCTATCTCTCTGCTGCATTTTTCCCTTCCTCTGGCAGGAATATTCTAATAATACTTGGACAGCAAAACTGAATTTGTCTGTACTGCCAAGAAGCTCTGAATCAACTAGTACTCTGCTCTCTCATCCTCGTGCATTGCAAATAAACTCTAGAGAATGATGCTGAGGAATTTACTGAAAAATCATAATCAAACAATTGGAGATAAATACAACACTAGTACAGGAGAACACAGTGTAATACTTTTAAAACAAGGATGAGTCTGCATGATCTGAGAATTATGTTTTACCAGAATAAGGTGAAATATACAGTTGCCACCAAAGCAGTTGATTTTTCCTAGGAAGTACAACCAGATCTTTTCAACCAAACTCATTTAGAATTTGTCTTCAGCACAAAAATAAGAAAAGTATGTTTGCAAGGTTGGGTTTTTTTTCTGCAGTCTCTCTAAAACTTGTACAAAAGGACAGAGGAACCCTCTATCTTATGCAGCTCTCTTAGCTGCCACAGGAGATTAGCTGCTTCAGTAAAACTTCCTAGCCTTCACTAAGAGTGCCAGGTAGACATTATTTCAGATTGTACAGAAAAGACAAGATGTAGAAACAAACCTGGGAAATACCATGAGAAGTTTAGAAGGCAAGGACATTTCTCAGTAAGGGGGTAGTTTCCTTGCCCCTTTCGAAGAAGTTACATCTGAGTCACTTCCATGTCAGTCCTGCACGGAAGGTCTCAGCTATCTATAAAAGTCACTGCTAGTACCTTTCTTGAAAATGTTCACTGTGCTCCTTTTAAGCACCACTTTCCCTGCTTTGTGCCTGAGTGTGCTTCCAAAGGCTAGAACAGTTCAATGGGAAATATATTTTCACAAAAAGAAATGTCATTGTAACTTAGCTTATTTTAAATAAGCACTATACACTTATTGGGTATGTCCTATACCTGTTACTTCCCTTTCATTGGCACAGCTCAGCAAAGGCAGGCTGAGAAACTAATATTTTCCCCCAGAAAATTACATGAATGCATGAAAGGAATACAGAAAGCATGTACATATGTGCATTTTAAGTGAACTTCTGATCCAGCACTCCATGAAAGCTGAGTATTATTCCAACTGGTCTGACTGAACATTTGGTCAGATTTGGAGACAGTCTGAAGGACTGTAAGGAGTACAGTTTAAAATTTTGACTGCTCAATCTAAAATCTAAAGCAGAGATTGTAATGGACAAACATTATGCAATTACAGACCTTTCTAGTTATCTTAATTATCTGATTAGGAGAGAATGTGAATGTGAATGAGAAGAGAATCAGACATGTGGCAAAAAAATGATAGAAGTTTGGCATCAGTAAGAGTGACAATACAAATTAAATTATTCAGGTCTTAGTCCCAGTCAGCCTTTTGGAATCACGAAATATCCCAGTTTGCACTGCAATCAGTAGGAACTGAAGATGTCTCACGCATTCCAAGATCTGTGCAGCCCCACTGCCAAATCATGGCTCTTGAAAGACAAATGTAAAATGAGATGCAACTTTGAAAAAACAGAGGGCTGAAAGGGTGAGGGGAGGGAATCATGTGAAGAACAAATCATCAATATGATAGCGAGACTTGCCTGACTGACAGTCTCAGAAATGCAAAGGACTTGTCCATGTGATAATGAACTGTGAGTTTTCACTGCGAGATGACAGCAAAGGAAAGCCAATGCATTCAAATATCTCTGGCTTGCCTGATGCCTGGAGTGAAACAAGAAGTCAACAAATATTTGAAGAATGCATACCCAAAAGACAAAAGTCTTATTTAAAAGAATGCAAGAGAGTGTAATAATAAATGGTGGTGTTAGGATATTGAATAACAATAAAATAGTTGAACTGGTTATTTCAAAACTATCCCAAGTTTTATTAAAGCAGCAATATTACTTTCCTGAGGGAAATGACAAGAACCTTTTGCTAAATGAAAAACAAACAAACAAACAAACAAACAAACAAAAAAAACCCAAACCAACCCCCCTTTACTTTTTTGTACCTAGCCTAGTAAAATAAAGGAGGAAGACAGTTCCTGGAGAGCTGGGCTAACAGATTTGGTTTTCCTCTCTAAAGTCTGTTTTTTTTTATATGATACCAGCTATCCCTCTGTTGTTATTGTATATTTCACTATTTGCATGTATTCCCACTTTAAGGTAATTTTTAAAATTACTTTAGCTACCTTTCCTTAATTCAGTATCTCCATGACCAAGAAAATTGAGTCAGTCAGTTCTGAATATTTAGGTAGTAATCCTATTGTAGCAACTTTTAGAATACAATCTGGGATTCCTGGCAATGCTTGATTCCTCTTTAGAACTGTTTTCCTCCAAAACTGATTTGCTGATTTTATTTTGCCTGGACATGAGAGTTCACGCCTCACTAGATGTTATATTCTCATGAATGCTTGAAAAATTATCATATTAACAAACTTTATATTCAACAGAGAAATCAACCTCCTTCCAAACCTGAGGAGTCACTGCATATGTATCTGAGTCTGAATACTTATATACCTGAGCATAAGAAACTGTACCAAAGAAAAACTACACTAAAATTCTATGCTTTATGAAAATTTTCCTATTTGTTTACAGAATTATTCTATAGACTATAATATCTAATAAACTTCTAAGTAGCTATCTAGGAAAAGCTAAGAAATCAGGCTCAGGTGACAGTACTTGGTGACAGTAAATCTAGGTGCAGTTTCAGACCAAAAATGTCAGAAAGGGAAACATATAACTCTAAACAATCATTGCATCCTTAAGTATAGCTTATTCCTAATAGTGAGCTCAAGTGGAGTCCTTCAAAGTATTTCCTTGTAGCAATGGCCAACTCGAGGAAGGCAGAATTTTTTTACATGACTGATCATCGCATTCTTGGTCTACAGAACTGTGGACTTAGTTTCCTAGATGCACAAAAGAGAACAGACAGCTTGCATTTGCAAAGATTTTATTTTATTTTATTTTATTTTATTTTATTTTATTTTATTATTTTATTTTATTTTATTTTATTTTATGTATCCTATGAATATGGTTGAATTAAGTCTACTGGACCCTTCTGTGCAGTAGTTAATTTTTTCATTTTACAGTTCGTCACAGCAGTTCATGTTAAGAAGTGTCTTCCCGAAATGAAAAATAAAAGAAATGAGGTAGTAAAAGTTAAGAAAATTAATTATAATTCCTTACCATTTAAGTAGTAAGATTTCAACTGTATTACTCATGTTATTTTTTATCTGTTATTATATCAACAGAATAATTTGAAGTTTTATGAAGTTTGCAGTTATTTGGTAATGTTTTAAATTTCTGACAGACTAAAATTTTGTGTTGGTTCATATAGCTCCAAAATACAGGTCTGCAATGTTGCAAACAAACTGAATGAAAAAATTAGAGTTCATCAAACTACTGAAAAAATTTGTTTTTTCCTTCTGAGTGATGATTAAAATCGATTTTCCCATGCTAGAATTTTTAACAGAATACCACTCTCTGAATAATTCTAGAAACAGCAAGAATATCACCACTGTTTAATTAGTCTGAAGTTCAATGATAAAATATGCAGTAATTGGGAGCGGGTAAACTTTAGTAGAAAAACCTTACTGGTGTTATTTGAAGGTTTTTCGCAATAGCTTTGTTACAATGAAAGAAAGAAATTTTCTGTGCAATTTGCACACAGAAGAATATCTTAAAACATGAAGAGAATACCATTAAAATGAAGTCCTGGCTATTGATAAATATCAGAACAAAGAAAACTATTGCTATTTACAAAAAACTAGCTTTTCCTTTTATATTTAGTTCTCAGTACATTAAGATGACAGATTTCTTTATTAAAACTTTCTTTATTAAAACTATTATAACTATGTTTCTTATAGTTTCCATATTTATGAAAATACTCCTAGTACACTGTGGTATAAATTATATCTCAAAAAGACAATTATAATTTATCCACAGAAGCAGTAAATACGAAATATGATCTATACAGACTTCCCCTGGCTAGTCAGTATATTTAAAGTAATACAATTATAAAATTAGATTTTCAGTTATTAGTAACTGCTTGGGTGCTTGTATTTGTAGATGTTGCGATTAAGCCAGAGTAAAAAAATCTTACCACTGAAAGAGCATCAAAGCAATGTGAAGACAAAAAAAATGAGAATTCCCAGGCTGCTATGCATTTATTAAATTTTAACCTTGCAATACGGAACACAGATTTCTTAAGAAAATGAAGTAGTAAGTAGTTAACCTGTAAATTTTATTAGTATTTATTTAAGAGAAGAGCTATTGCTAACTGTATGTTCAATGCAGTACAAACACAATGGTGAACATGTCAGTCTTGACCCAGAATTGATACTCAACCAAGCCTTTGATTTTCTAGGTAAAAGAACACACTTTTTGCATTTGGTTTCCATGCTTAAAAAGGCAAAGTCCTGAATGGAAATCAGTTGCTGCACGCCCATGTAACGAGATTCACATATCCCATTGCACTAGCAATTACATCTTAAATAATTTTGCTAGCAAGTGGAAATATACAGATTTTCTAACTTACCTGATAGGTTAACGGGAAGTTCTTCACATAATTATTATCAGAATATTTCCACCCAATTGATATATTACTGTGGAAGATGGTTATTATTTAGATGGATCTGGGGAATGGTGTCATCCTAGGCAGGCTGTCTTTACAGCTTGTTATCCACCTCTGGTACTCTATTCATTTGTTCTCCCAAATCCTGTGTTTCTTTGAACAGTTCACTGCCAAGTGGTGACATTGGCTCATAAGCAGCAAATGAGCATTGAGAGTCACCGTAAAGAGACATTTTTCATACCACAGCTGCAATGACATCTTTGCATGCAACAGCAGGGAACAAGGAAATTTTTAACTTTTCGGATTTGGGAAATGGAAAACTTTGAAGAAGAAAGTCGGAGGGGAGGAAACCAGATATATATCCTGACAGATATATCTGTTGAAATGAATGCAACAACTTTAAAAATAGAAAGAGTCTAAATACTTGTTAGGCTGTTATTTCTTTGCAAAACCATAAAATGTTTGTCATACATACCACATTAAATAAGGGTGCAAAGACCAATGTCATTTTTTCAGCTCTTTCTTTTTTTTTCATTCCCTGATACAACTTCTCAAAGGCAGCTTAGAGTAATTAAGATGCATACAAATAAAACAATCTACTGTAAGAAGCAGCTTTCTCAGTGTGCAATGTAATTTCATACATTTAAGTGTTATGTCTTTGAACTGTAACAGGGACACCGAATACTAAAACCACTAATGCACTCCAGCAGAAACATCACGGTTGGAAAAGCAGCACCTATTTTAATAAAGAAGCACTGAAACAGAAACAAGATGCAAACTCAGCATTAAATATTTAATCACATTAAAAAAAAAAAAAGTTATAAGAAACAATTACAAGGATCTAAGGAAGAAATTATAAAAATGTTATTTAATCTGTGATAATTAAGTTTTTCTAAGTTTAAAATAGCATGGTAACACTTCCCAGTTTAGATTACAGCTTATTTGCATAGAAATTCAGTTGGGAGGGGGAGATTGTGATGTTCCCAGTGTTAGTAAGCAGGAAACACTGACATAATTTGATAAAATGCAGTAGGAGAAGAATGTGAGAATGAACAGAAATTAATGATCAGATTTCTCCAATTTCATATTTAATAGTTGTTTCAACTTCAGAATAGCCAGTTTAGTTAGATTAGTTCTGCCAAATCATAGTGAAATTACCAGGAACTACCCAGACTACTTTTACAGAAACGTCTGCCCTCAAAAAAATGCTCTTCATTAGCCAAAAACAGAGCAACAATTTACAAAGTGCATGGGTCCATTTTTATAGTGAGTACAGTTGTAGCTTTGTACAGGAATCTTACAAAGAGGTTCACAGTAGATAAAGAAGGCATGCTCTGGACCATCCCCACTCTTGCAATTGCAACTGGAAGAGGTTTTGAGAAAAGAAAGGGAAAAGGGAAAGGCAGACAGGATAAAAAAATATCCTTTTACCAACATGTCTTAAAGAGTACTGGTTGTTAGTAAGTATTGTTATTTCTTCAAAAATGAGTCCATGTATACACAGATATAGGCGACTTCACGCACTTCTGGTAGCAACACTTGGTTAAGCATCTCAGAGTCTCCTAATCAAATAACAGTTGCTAACATTGCCTTATAGAAGGCTTTGTCAGCTTTGTATGCCTAAAGGATGGTGTAGTGCTTATTGAAGGTTATATTGCGTCGCAAAACTCTACACATCAATACTACAGAATTTTCCTGTTATTAAATAGAATGCAGTTTGGTTGTTGTCAGTTTGATAAAAAGTCCATGCACAGCCAGAGATCCACTGGAAGAAATGCTGCAAGGAAAGAGCAGAATGCTGACCCCCCCACCCCCACCCCAGACCCCACCATACAAATAACTTGTCTATGAAATGTCCAAAAGGAAAAAGTCATTCTAACACTACTAAGACCCAGGTTATGTAGTTCAGTCTACTGCTGTTAAATATTATAGTGCCAGAGCTGTGCTGGGGCTATAGGAAGTACTGAGTAGCAGCTGAAAGCAGGAGAAATTGGCTAAAGTCTATGTGTGGTTTAGACCAGGGAGCAAAGGTTGAACTTAGCTTCTTAGATCTATCGTTTCCCTTTAACTATGAGGTCACAGTGTATTTTTATGTAAGAACATCACCGTCACTTTGTCTGGGCCTTTGAACCTATTGGAAAAGGCATAAAAGATAGAATAGAATGAGCTCTGAATTGACAGCAAGGAGAGGCAAGTTTCCTGTGCTGCAGTTAGTCTCATTCTTTATTCAAAATGGAGCAACTCTAGCAAGAGAGGTGCTATTTGGCGTTTACCATTTACCCTCACACACATTTTCCATCCCAGAAAAACATATTGCATGACTACTCAGTTTTTCTGGGCACCACTGTATAATTCTGCTGAAGTCTATACAGAAGTGGATGGAACACTAACACTAGCTCTGCCGGACCATACTGATTCTACATAGTCCATTTAAAGCTGGCAAAACTGCATACCAGCTGGAATGATTACTTAGGAAATAAAGGGGATTATAAAGATCATGAGATCTTCTGTAGAAATGTGGGATATATCAGGTCTCAAACCTTAGGAAAGTTGGGACAAAACTTTTTATTTTACTGGACCTGGACCACAGACCACCACCATTTGATAAACACTGAACTGCGTATTCACAGAACTGTCTCTTTGAGATGGAAGAGGTGGGAGTCCAGCAATGTTGAGCTACAGGAAAAAAGGTAGATGACGATATCAACATCATCTGCTTTTGCAGATTTTCCCATTCGTTCCTCAGTATTTTCTATCTGAAAATAGTTGATTCATTCGAGATCACAGGTAGTTCAGAGACAATCAAGCTAGTATTTTTTTATAATCAACCCCCTTTTTTTAGTAAAATATGACTTAAGTTATAATCAACAATATGCCCGGAGCAGGAATATAAACTACCATCAGATACATCAAAACATAAAGAACTAAAAAATAGTTTCTTCTTATACAAGCCTGCACTTGTATAACGGATCACTCTCCATTTCTGTGCCCTTTGTAAAGGTCTATATGTTCCTTTGAACTCCACAAAATTTAACACAGGGATACTGCAGTAAATAACAGAGTAAATTTCAGAGCCAGAATGATCACTCACGCTATAAACTCATTTTGTACTTGACATGGCCTCAGATAAATAGCATCCATGCATGCGTCTCAACCGTTCTCCTATTGCATCATAATTTTGCACGTAGCCCGTCAATGTGTACTCCTTCTAGGCAGTAGTTAAGGAAGTAAATTTTTTCTTTTCTTGTTACTATAAAGCATATGATAGCAAATGTTTACAGTAATTTTTTTTGTAAATTACTAGAATAATTAGCAGTAGCCAGAGTTGAATTTTGTGCAAGCTACCTGAGAGTCATTATAAGAATGAAAAAAATTGCTTGAAACTGATCAAACAAGAATAAACCTGAAATTTACAAGCCAGCAGACAAGAAAGATTTCTGGTTTTAACTGTCCTTTGGTATCTTTATATCAGTGGCAACTTTCTTTTATGTTAAGTAAAATTAGAAATACCCAGGACAATGTGTTAGAAAACTCCAAATACAAAATAAATGATTAAAAAGCTTTAAAACTGCCTGAGTGACACTAAAATATTAATAAAAAGAGAAGCTCATATTGCTTATCCAAGAAAGATATTCCTTGTTCAGCTTATAGATTTTGCCTTTTCTACATTGTGGATAGGGATTCTTTGAGAATAACTTCCAAGGGATGCAGTAAAACACTAAGCAAAAAGAAGAGGAGGCACAGTCCAAATAAAGAACCACTACAGATTTTGCAAATCAGAGACCATAGCACAACTAGTCCTTGATTGCTATTTCTTTTCTTTTGGCAGATGTATTTCATGGCCATGGCACGATCAAATTTGACTTGGAAACTCATAATTTCATCCTGTTTCAGCTCACATATATTGTTTCCTTTTCTACAATATTTATTTTTTGTTGGTCTGGTATATCAAATTATTCTCCTTCATTCAAATTTCTCATGAATATTTCTTTTTTCCATTGTTACATCAGTAGTATACACTGTCTTGAATCTTGACTCACACCTTTAAAAAACATATGCTACAGAAGAACATTTTTCACCAGTATCACACAGAGAGTAGCACTATCACAGCTAAGCCGTTCCTCACACTACCTCCTTTGTACTTTTCAGGTTTTAATATATTAATCATTTTAGAATCATCAGTTTCCCCAAAATTGCTAACTAGAAGCTGAATTTAGTTTAGATTTAGATGGGTAGAACACAAGAAGTAAACCCAAAAAGAGAGTGCCTTATGTGGGAGAATAAGCAGGCTGGTTTTGAGAGATTATTAAAACGGAGACCGTGCTATTTACGAAGACTTCTGTCATAATCCCCGTAGCCTCTACAGACACTGCATTTTCATATTGGGAGGTGAAAGAGGCAAGGCAGAATAAAGTTTTTCTTATCTTTCGGCAGACTGCTGTTTTGTTGAGGAAAAGCTGGTATTGGTTAAATTTAGCAAAGATAATGCATTTCCTCAGATGTAAGTGAGAACACGGTTTTAGTCCAGTAAATGCCTCAGCATTAAAAATTCAAACATTTGAGTGTAATTAAAGAATAAAAGGGCAATAAGTTCTTCATGATGAAGAAATCAGGAAATTTTGCACAGATGTAGTTCTTTAAGAAAACCACTGATTCAGTTTATCTCATTTGGGTTTTGGAGAACATGGAATAAATATTTTTAGATTCATTAAACCCAAAAGATAAGGTTACCAATACCAGATAGCATTTTTATTGAAGCAGGAATCAGTTCTAAATAAATTCTTCTCATGTATCATGAACTCCAGTGCACCTTTACTGCCCTGATAAATATTAAATTGGGGCCATCAGAACCTGACATAATCCTCTGAAATTCAGAAAAATAACTAATAATGAAGTGAAAAAGAAAAATCACACAGTACCATCTGCTATGATCTTTGCTTAATATGGCAGATTACATTTTATGGCCAGAAAAAGCTCTCCAAAATTTAAAATGTGACCTTCCAGTAATGCAGGCTTGTGTGAAAAGAATGAGTAGAATCAAGATGCTACAGGGAAAGAAACTCAAAAATTAGATGCAAAGAAATAAAAAAAGAAAAAAAACACAAACAACTGCAAGACAAAAAAAGGTGCCAGCATACAGTTTACAGTAACTGTCTACTTACCATTTTTAATATATAAATGAGTACAAGAGTAATGAAATCTCTGGATAATTACTACCTGCGATGCAATTTAGATGCTCCCACACTAAATATCATACCTCGAGAAAACAGTTATGATGCTTCTTCTTAGTATTAGGAAAAATATATACAAAGGCTGATTCTTTCATTGCTAAGATTTACCCAGACCTCCATCATAACAACAATATTCTAATTACCTTTAATTTCTGAATGTGAGGAAAAAAAGTTTGTAAAGAAAAAGCACGAACGCCCCATCTTCCTTACGTTCCTTATATCAAAAGAAATTGTGTATAAATCCAACAGAAATATTTCGAAATTCTTCCATAAACCACAAGAAGTATCAGTGGATGATAACAGCAATCAACCAGTCAGTGTAAATCCTGCAGTGCCTACGCACTGGATTTCAGCACAGTGCTATCAGAAAGTCAATACTAACTTTTGCAACTTTTCCACTAGGGACTCTCTCTAATCAACAGTGAGCCAAATACCTGCTTTTCAAATCTGTTACCTTACATGAAAGTTCTTCTGAGAGTCGTTTTTTTTTTTTTTAGGGGAGAAGTGTCCAGCACTTTCAGGAAAAGGTGCTTAATTTCTGTATTTGAATTTGGACATTGGAATTTAAATTGGTATTTACCTTTAAAAGTTCTCACATTTCCCTTGTCTGTTGTACATTAACTTCAAACCAGTAATTTGCAAAATTTGTTCTGATATCTGCATAACCAAATTCAGCAGGAGACAGCTGTTATTGTGGACTCGAAAAGAGCACTGAAGTGAGGAGGAAGATTTACAGGCCAGATAAAGGAGAAAAAAGAAAAGACTTTAACATACAGTTATGGGGAAGCTATCATACTAATTTCATCCATGCTCTAAGCCAGTGGGGCACAAGCCATTTCTGATTTGAATCATGCAGCTGCATTAGTAAAGGCAGACACAACGCTGATAAGTCCACCTGAAAAATAAAGTTTTCAGCGTGGCCATTACTACATGCTTGTATGTCCCTGTCAGTGTGGAAGTGCAGATGCAGGGAAACGGAACTGCTGAAAATCGAACCTGTGGGATGAGAAATGGCTCTTGACAGAGCAGAGCAATCTGACCAGCAGTTACAGCTGAACAAAAAGATCCCATTATAGAAATAAAGCTGGTGACTGTCTGGCTTCTTTCTGGCTTGGCTAACACAGTTCAGCTCTGAAGTCAGGAAAGTAGGCATTTGCAAATGAATAAAAACTGCTTATACTGAAAAAAATATTAATGATGTTCAAGATGTCACCAGTACACTGTCAACCCCTGGACGGGCACATATTGTTCTTTTAAAAGCAATTAGCTTGAAAAATGTAGGGACATATTTAAGTTACTGCTAATAGGCGTGATGCATTTATAAAAATATATGTCCATTTAAATGTGCACATGACTACTGAAATAACAGGATACTAATATTGAAACAATTCTAAGTACAAATTTAGTATCTAACTAGCTGTCAGTGACCATCACACAAAATATGTCAGTTATTTTCAGAACAAACATAACTTTAAGACACTACGTAAGCTTTATTTACTCATTGCATAACTTTCCCAAAGGCCGTGCAACTGCACAACTGCACAAAGATCACAAAGTCGAATATACCTTTAATATTTCTAATTACTTTCCCACATTTCTGTATACTTATCGTAACCTTGTGTAAACAATATAAATCAATGTTTTTCCCACACATGTAATTCCATGTATTTAACTAGAACAACATTATCTGTGGCACAACACTTCAAGAAAAGATCAAATATAAGTCATATCACAAAGTATATATCCATTTTAAAATACTTGACATTTTAATAAGATTCATAAACAAGGTAATGCTGAAGACAAAATAGTACATTTAAGAGTTCAAATTTTGACCTGCCTTAAAATTTACTCCCCTACAAAATTAAAACAATGAAACTGCAACTGTTATAACTGGAATTATATTCAACTTGCTTTACCATTAAAAAAAACCAAAATCCCAAACACAAATCCAAATTAAACTAACTGAGACTTTTAACTAATTTTTCAGGCAAGCTTTGCATCAGTTTTTCAGTAATTGAATGAATTAATGTTAATTAGAGTTTGAACACGTGATTTCTTTGAGACAGTTGTTAGAAGGCAAATATTGATTTATGTAGTTTCAAATAATTCTTTTAACATAACTGTAGTTGTAACTAAACTATTATAATCTTCTCATCAAATAACATTTAAAACCTCAATTTTAATTAAGGATGCCTTTAGCTTAGGATATTTACTAGTTAGTTATATACAAAATAGCCAGATACATACAGGTGGGGATATTTTGTGATTGTGTCAGAAAAGGAGAATAAAATAGAAACAGTTTTAGGAGGAACAGTATTAATTTAAACAACCTAGTGTACAAGCTAGTAAATGGCATGGCAATAAAGAAGTGTGAGGGTTTTTTGGATTTGGTAAAATGTTAAATATAGTGCACCAATATATGTTCTAACTCGAATTTCTACCTCCCATCAGTCACCATCACTAAACTTGCACACTGGACATCAGAATTTATGCTTTTATATATTTCAGTAGAAATCAATATTATTTTCTAATTTTATTTGAACATTTTAGATGTTTTGTTCATTCCTTATTCTAGATTCATGTGACATTTTTTATGACAACCAAAAAAAGTGTACCACACAAAGTTTTGGTGGCTTTCGGTGGCTAAAACACAGTGACTTTAAAAATAGAATAACTTCATGTAATGCTTACTTTAACAGTAAAGACAGTAGCGACTGAGTATTGCAGAAGCCAAACACTAAATGCAAGGTCTTCAAGAAATGGCAAAGGGGAAATGGCAAAGGATCACACCTCCGATTAGGAGTTACTGAAGTAGGTTACCAGGAGAATTATCAGTGTTATCAGTATTATCAGTATACCACTTTCTTGGCAATTGCAAAAAAACATCGGATGGTCCTATTTGCAGATGAATACCTGCTGGCAGGAGACGTATTGGTTATTTTTTGAAGCTTTTTCTTCTCGGATGCAATTGCGCAGAGCAGATTGACAGGTCAGAACTAGGCCATATATTGCTTTCTTTCAAAGTAGGAGAGAGTGTGTATCAGTGCCTATGCAAGACAGAAATTTTCTGGGAAGATTTAAATACTAATCTAGTATAATGAAAAAAAAATACTAAGTATTATTTCCTCATTAAGACACAGTAATTTCTCCTTTCATTCTCTGGAATTGGTTCCTTTGCAAAAAGCCCAAGTAGGTTATATGTCTCATCTGGTTACTGGAGAGAATTTTACTAATCTTCTACCAGCACTCAGATTTAGCCTTCTCTGTAATTTTCTTGGGGTCATTCTTACCTATATTTTTATTTCCTTCCACTGGGAACACGAAGAAATTGCTTTCAGTTAAAGTTGGTGCTAATTAAAACAGCTATTTATTGAAGTTGGAAAATTTTGTACCCAGAAACTGACGCCCATGAAACCACTTTTCGAACATCTTTGTCACTTGTCCATGGGAACAGAAAGTGTAACGTCAACAGCTGTTAAAAGGGAAAAAAAAGAATAATAATGAAAAAGCATCAAGCTGTTGTATTTACTATTTCCTAGCACATGGGTTGTGCTAGTTCTCATTGAAGTTATGCCTTTGGACACATGGATAAATAAATCTTGAACTTCATATTGCTGTACTAAAGATACTCTATCACCAAACCCACAAAACAATATTGCATCATATTTATACTTCAATAAAAACAGCTATGTAGTTCTATATGAAGAACAAAATGAAACAGCTGGTAGATATGTAACACACTACACGGTCATTACTTTCTTAATATGAGCCATCAACAACAGTAGGAAGGAAAAATAGCTTCCTAAACTTTTGGCATTCTTATACTGCAATTAAACTAAAACACTTTACTATGAAAACCAAAGAAAAATAAGCTTCTGGGAGAATGGAAAACAAACAAACAAAAAACCCTTTAATCAAATGAAACTAGAACTGGGACTACAATTCTGCACAGGCTGTGACTTTATAATGTATTAAACATATCCTACTAGCAGAAAACATTAATTAGAGCTGAACAAAAAAATCACAATGAATAATTTACTCAATGAACTTAGCATCTTCTTCAGCTTGCAGTATGTCTGTGAAAACATAATGATTTCTTCTGTTGCATTTTGGTATTCAAAACTTCTGAACAATTAAAATTATCTTCTGTAAGGTAACTGGTAAAAATTAATGATTATACTTCACACTGAAAGAAAAAACCTTTTCTCACAAATGATATGGCACCTTGCATAGGGCAACCACACAACATAGCAGGTTTTTCAGACGGATGCATTGAACAGAGATAAGAATACTGGAAAATTCTTCCTGAATTTATAAGGATATTATGTCTAAAAGATAACTGTCTTGAAAGCCCATGAACTCTAAAAGTGACAGGATAGGGAAGCAAAGTATCAAGAAAACTTTGGACACTTCAAAGTAAAAGTGAAAATATTAAGGAAAGTAAAATTTAGTTGTCATTTTGAAAGTTATCACAAAAATCTTTTTATTAGACAACACCTGCACTGGGTCACTTTGAAAAGCTGCAGACAGACTATACAGACTGGCACACAATGATCCAATTGCTGATTAATTCTCTCAGGTAACCCGTTTAATCTAAGTTTTGCAAATTCACAAAACAGAGGTTATTAAAATGAGTTCCCAGGTCCTTTTAGTAAATTGGCCTTTAAGGTACTAGAATATTGGATATTACTGCTACCATAGAGTTACAGAGTAGATGAATGCACAGGGAACCTATATATTATGTTCGAACAGCTATTTTGAGAAGGTTGTTGAGACAGGGCAGGTTCCCTCTATAACACTCTGAGGAGTCCCTGTTTGGGAACCTGACCCTAGCAGGCTGTCAGTTCTCTTTCTCTAAATCATAGAGAATATGTATGTTCAGGTCCCATCCTGACAAGAGTCAGTATGTGAACCGTGTACCTGGATCAGGAATATGTTTGTAGTTAATGCAGTTAAATGCACCCTAACAGAATCACCTTACCACAGTCAGCTATTTTCAGCCATATTCACAAAGCCTGTTACTTTTTAAGTTTCCTTCATGCCTGCCGTTCAGGAGAGAAACATATGAAGGCATGAGACACTCAGTTTTCCAATATCAAAAAACTTGAAAATGTGAAGAGAGTTCAAGTTCAGTAAATACCCACTGACTGATCTCCAGTGGAAGCCAAGGAAACATATTTTAAATCTGAGTGTAATCTATTTGTATTTAAACTGATAGCTCTTCTTATGACTTGATTTGCTAATCAACAGCTGTGTAAATCTGGATTGGTGCTCGGCTTTTTTCCTTCACACCTACTACTGAACATCTTCGTTTCACAAATGCAGAGGGTGTCAATTCCCAACTGATGTGGTTGGACACTACTAGCAAGTTAAGGGTTATGTTTCATTTATGGAAGTTGTCACAGTTTTATTTCTTTCAAAAGCCCATTTTATTTCAGGGTGTTTTTTTTTCTTCTCTCAGATTTCATCAGTTGTCCATCCAAGTGGGCAAACCAAATTCAATAACTTTCCTAGATCAAATTTACTTTACATGGTACCACTTCTTCTGCCCAGTCATAGTCCTCTTTATTTCCAAAAGTTGTTTTTTATCTTGATGTGTCTCAAGCCTATATATTCTGCAGGTGATACCTAATCAGATTTCTCTAACTTGCCTCTTTCTGTGATAACTTGCTTCTCCTCTCTAAAGTTTTATCTCATAACGTGCATTCTTCAATTCCCTAGTTGCTGCTGCCCAGTAAATACCAACATTTTCCTACTTTTTGCTCAAGGCCCTCTCACAGCATGAGTTTTTTGCCAATTCTTTTTTTTCCCTTGGGCCTTGGCAGTACCAATAATCCGCATGAAGCAGATACAACCAGAAATAAAAAATAGAGCTTTACCCAACAACATTTCCTTTGACCGGATCTCTAAACACAGCAAGTCTACAATAGTCCTTGGTGTCAGGCAAGACGCATCCATGGCAAGAATATATATAAAAATAAATCCAGATTAGAGATTACAGAGACAGGTTTTAACTTCTCAGTTACTGACTCCTCTCCCTTGAATACCAATGCCAATGAGCACTTCAATAGTTCTGCAGCCCGTGGTCTTAGTAGAGTGCAAGGCTCCAAGTAGAAGATTCTTTCAAAGGCATCCGGATACAGATTATTAACATAAAGCGCAAAACATAATGTAATGCCATGTTTCCTTTACCTCAACTGCAAAGTCTTTGAGTGGCTGTTCACCCTGCACAGAAAGAAGCCTGTCTTTCTTCGTATCCAGCCTAGGTCTGTCTGTAGGGGCAGAGGGGAGGGATGGGGAGAAGAGGGAGAAGACAAGGCTTTGAGGACACCTTGTTGCAGCCTTTAAACACTTAAAGGGGGCTTATAAGAAAGATGGGGATGGACTTTTTAGTGGGGCCTGTTGTGACAGTCACAGACTGGATATAAGGAAGACATTTTTTACAATGAGGGTGGTGAAACACTGTAAGAAGTTGCCCAGCGAGGCTCTAGATGTCCCATCCCTGGAAATATTGAAGGTTAGATTGGACAGGGCTTTGGGCAACCTGATTTGGTTGAATATGCCCCGGCTCATTGCAGGGGGGTTGGACTAGATGAACTTTAAAGGTCCCTTCCAACCTAAACCATTTTGTGATTCTGTGAGACCAGAAGGGTACCAATGGTATCATTCCCATGTGATGAATGAGCAGCAAGTAGACCTAACCACACCAGGCATAACTGTAGTGACTATGAGGGAGGAAAGACAATGAGAAGACAGAAGCAAGCAAACCGTCTTCTCTAAAGGGTGGAATTTTTTTTAACATGAGGAGGAAAGGGTAGAACAGGCTGCCCAGAGAGGTTGTGGAGTCTCCTCTGGAGATATTCAAAACCCACCTGGATGCATTCCTGTCCAGCTTGCTCTGGGTGAACCTGCTTTGTCAGGGTGGTTGGACTAGATGATCTCTGAAGGTCCCTTCCAACCCCTGCCATTCTATCATTCTGTGATAGTGCATAGGAATTGTCTTTTTAAGCAGATTAAAATCTATCACAGGGCAAAAAAAGACAAATTGCTCAAAAGAATTTATCAGCATCTCCCCACTAAGGCTGCAAATTATACTACTAAATATAGCAGGTCAGCAACAGTTCTCTGACCATAAAGCCAAATGGTGACACTAAGCTCTTGTAATACATTTAGAATTTATTTGCAATAACTAGAAAGTGAGCAGTAGGTACGTCACATAAAATAAAGTTTACAATGTTCTTATGAGTTACTAAAGTTTGACTCTTTTTTTCCTGGTGGAGAAAATAAGTATAGGATTGTGACACTGAAAAAATAAGTTATTTTCATTCATACATTCAGGACAGAATGAAAATAATCTGTTCTATAGTGACCATGTAAAGTATTCTCACATTAATAAAAATTTTAAAAAGCCTCCAACCCTAAATATCTTGGAAATTTATCATTTGAGTTATCTTTTAACTAGAGTGATTATGACTCATTTTACAATTTGATAGGTGCCAGATGATACATACATTGATTTTAAAGAATTATAAACAAATAAGTACATACCAATAAGCAAGAATAGACTAATATGATAGATTTTTTCCTGAGCTTATTAAAACCAAAACATTACAGTTATCAAATTTCTGCCTAAATTAATGTTAAATTAATGACAATGATGAAATCAATAAACAACTATTCAAAATAAAACCCCACAAAACCTATATTAGAAAGAATGAATGTGTCTTATTCTTGTCCTGGGAGAATTTAAGGAATAATTTATTTCTTCTCACTCTAAAGCTGGTATTTGCAGCATTACCTGAAAACTTTTAAGACTACTGTGAAGTTCCAAAGTTTGATTCATCAATAGCATTCTGAGGTTGTGACCATAAAAGAGGTAATATGTGTTAAGCTGTCATCAAAACATGAAAGATTTAATTTTTGATGGAGAATTACTGCCCGAATGTACCCTGGTTTGTACAGCAGAATGAAATAATATAGATAACACTTGGTGACAGCACCTATGCAAAGGATTTGGGCAAAGTTTTACTTTATTTTATTTTATTTTTTGTAACCTTATTTCTAAACATTGTAATTGCTGATTACTGTTCACATTCATAGAACACTTAATACAACACTTTATCTCAAATCTTGCCTGACAGGCTAATTTTTAGGTGGAACAGGCTGCTGCACAGGCTGCTTACAGTACCAACAAACAATCGCACAGAGCAGAAGTTTTGTACTGGCTTAGGCTGGGATGGAGTTAATTTTCCTCATAGCGGCTGGTACGGTGTTGTGGACTGAAACAATGTTGATAACACCCCGAAGTTTTAGCTATTGCTGACTAGTGGTTGCACAGTGTCAGGGCTTTCTGTTTCTCACTGCCTTGCCAGTGGTGGGGGTGCAGAAGTTGTTGGGAGGGGACACAGCCAGGACAGGTAACCCCAACTGACCAAAGGGATATTCCATACCATATGATATCATGCTGAGCAATAAAAGCTGGGGGAAAGAAGGAGGAAGGGGGGCATGTTCATGGTTATGACATGTGTCTTCCCAAGTAACTGTTACATGTGATGAAGCCGTGTTTTCCGAGAAAGAGGCTGGATATTTGCCTCCTGATGGCAAGTAGTGACTGAATTCCTTATTTTGCCTTGCTTGCCTGTGCAGCTTTGCTTTACCTATTAAACTGTCTTTATCTCAACCAACAAATTTTACAGACACTTTTACCGTTCTGATTCTCTTCCTCACCCCGCCCTGGGGGGAACTGAACAAGCAGTGGTGTGGTGCTTAACTGCCTGCCAGGGTTAGCCCAGGCCACCTTTATATGCAGCTTGACTGCCTGTCAAAATGTGTGCTGAGCAGTTTAAGAGGTGCTCCATGGGCTCACTACTAAACCGCAAGTGAAATTTAAGTGTAGTAATGCCAAATGCTGTAAGCATAGAGAGACATCTCTCTTTCAGGCAGAGCACAGTTTGTTTAGAAGGCTGCAAGCCATGAGGTGGTGCATGACAGTGAACATTCACATTTTACCCAACACAAATATTCTAGTTTTAGGTAAATTGTCAGATTAACAACATACCAGAACATAAAGAAATACCGGCATCAAAGTGCTAACTGAAACCTCTTCCTTCAGTCTTGCTGTTGTTTCATTAGTTTCCCCTCAATTTCTTTACATACCAATGCCTTTCAACAGAGTTTTAGCACAATGGCGGCAATTAAAATATTCACAATTGAAACTTTTTAAAAAAATAAATTTCAGCTCACAGTAGTGAGCTAATTAATTTAATCACTTAGAAAGCTTTTTTCCACAAAACTAAAGGTTGTCCTCACATTAAAACCTAAGGCACTACAAAAAGAAAACATTGGAATTCATTTCAAATGCACAAATTGGAGTTCATACATTTTTGGAGATCTGTAACCGTGAATATTGTCAATTACCTGGAACTCAATTCTGAGGAGTGAGATTCTGGCAAGTCTGTCAAGCATGTGCAAATTTCCCATCTTCTGCAGACTACACTCATCCTATTTTCACCTTTTATTTCAGGATGATTTATATACTCTTGATAATGCAAGCATGAGAAGAATTACAAGTCTGCTTCATGGGGTCAATTGCCCTGTCCTTGTTATTGCCTTTTTGGCTTTAGAAATAATGAATAAAATAAAAATATTTTGACTATGGTAACCCAGTTGTCTCATAGCAGTCAAGTATTGACATAAATAAAAGACTAATAAAGCTTCATGACAATTGGTTTTTTTCATAGACTCATAGAGTGGTTTTGGGTTGGAAAGGACCTTAAAGATCATCTAGTGCTGATCCCTCTGCCACGGGCAGGGACACCTCCCACTAGAACAGGTTACTCAAAGCCCCATCCAGCCTGGTCTTGAACATTTCTAGAGGGGCCTCAACGACTTCTCTGAGAAACCTCTTCCAGTGCCTCAACACCCTCATAGAGAAGAATTTCTTCCCAATATCTATTTTAAATCTACCCTCTTCCAATTGGAAGCCATTACCTGTCATCCTATCACTACATGCCCTTGTAAAATGTCTCTCTCCAGCTTTCTTGTAGGCCCACTTCAGATACTGGAAGGCAGCTATAAGGTCTTCCCAGAGCCTTCTCTTCTCCAGGCTGAACAACCTCAACTCTTTCAGCCTGTCTTCATAGGAGAGGTACTCCAGCCCTCTTGTCTTTGTGGCTCTCCTCTGGACCTGCTCCAACAGGTCCATGTTCTTCTTGTGCTGAGGACTCCAAAGCTGGACGCAGTACTCTAGGTGGGGTCTCACCAGAGTGGAGTAGAGGGCCAAAATCACCTCCCATGGCCTGCTGGCTATGCTTCTTTTGATGCAACCAAGGATGCTGTTGGCTTTCTAGGCTGCAAGTGTACATTGCTGACTCATGTTGAGCTTCTCATCAACCAACAGCCCCAAGTACTTCTCCTCAGGGCTGCCCTCAAGCCATTCTCCACCCAGCCTGTATTTGTGCATGGGATTGCCCCAACCCATGTCCAGGACCTTGCACTTGGCCTTGTTGAATTTCACGAGTCTGGCATGGACCCATCTCTAACACCTGTCAAGAGCCCTCTGGATGGCATCCCTCCCCTCCAGTGTGTCAACCACTCCATACAGCTTGGTGTCGTTGGGAGACTTGCACTCAATCCCACTGTCCCTGTCACTCAAAAAGATGTTTAACAGCACTGGTCCCAGTACCAACCCCTGAGGAAGGCCATTTGTCACTGCTTGTCACTTAGACATGGAGCCATTGACTGCAATTCTTTGAGTGTGACCATCCAGCCAGTTCCTTATCCACCGAGGGATTCATCCATCAAATCTGTGCCTCTCTAATTGAGAGACAAGGATGTAGTGAGGGACAGTGTCGAATACTTTGCACAAATCCAGGTAGATGTCCAGATGATGTCTGTTGCTCTGCCCTTATCCACCAGTGCTGTAACCCTATTATAGAAGTCCATCAAATTTTTCAGGCATGACTTACCCTCGGTGAAGTCATGTTAGCTGTCACCGGTCACCTCCTTATTTTCCAAATACCTTAATAAAGTTGCCAGGAAAATCTGCTCCATGACCTTGCCAGGCACAGAGGTAAGACTGACTGGGATGTAGTTCCCTGGGTCTTCATTTTTTCCCTTTCTAAAAATGGGGGTTATGCTTCCCCTTTTCCAGTCAGTGGGAACTTCACTGGTCTGCCTCGTCTTTCCAAATACAATGGAAAGTGGCTTAGCAACTTCATCTGCCAGTTCCCTCAAGACCCACGAATGGATTTCATCAGGTGCCACAGACTTGTGCACCTTCAGGTTCCTTAGGTGGCCTCATACTTGATCTTCTCCTACAGTGGGCAGTTATTCATTCTCACACCCCCTGCCTTTGCCTTCTGTGACTTAGACAGTGTGATTAGGACTCTTGCCTGTGAAGACTGAAGCAGAAAATTCATTGAGTACCTCAGCCTTGTCCATGTCCTGGGTGACCAGGTCTCCTGTTTCTTTCTGAAGAGGGCTCACATCTTCCCTAGTATTCTTTTTATCACTGTCATAGAAGTTTTTCTTGTTGCCCTCAATATCCTTGGCCAGATTTAATTCTATCTGGGCTTTAGCTGGCCTAACATGGTCCCTCACTGCTTGCACAGTTTCTCTATATTCCTGCCAGGCTACCTGTCCTTGCTTCCACCCTCTGTAGGCTTCCTTTTTGCTTTTGAGTGTGTCCAGGAGCTCCTTGTTCATCCATGCAAGCCTCCAGGCTTTTCTGCATGACTTCTTCCTTGTTGGGTTACATTGCTCCTGAGCGAGGAGGTGATCCTTGAATATTAACCAGCTTCCTTGCGCCCCTCTCCCCTCCAGTGCTTTATCCCATGGTACCCTACCAAGCAGATCCCTGAAGAGGCCAAAGACTGCTCTCCTGAAGTCCAGGCTAGTGAGCTTGCTGTGCATGCTCCTTACTGCCATAAGGATCGTGAACTCCACCATTTCATGATCACTGCTGCCCTTGAGCGTGACATTCCCCACCAGCCCCTCCCTGTTGGTGAGAACATGTTCCAGCATAGCTCCTCTCTTTGTATGCTCCTCTACCACTTGGAGAAGGAAGTTGTCATGCAGGTATTCCAGGAACTTCCTGGATTGCTTATGCCCCACTGTGTTGTCCCTCCAACAGATATCACGGTGGTTGAACTCCCCCACATGGACCAGAGTTTGTGAACACAGTGACGCTCCTGTCTGTCTATAGAGGGCCTTATCCGCTGCATCATCCTGGTCAGGTGGCTTCTAGCAGACCCCCACTGTAATGTAACCTGCACCTGCATTCCCTTTTATCCTGATTCATAAGGTCTCAGTCAGCTCCTCATTCATCTGCAGGTGGAGCTCCATGCACTCCAGCTGGTCATTGGCATAGAGGGTAACACCCCTTCACCATTTCCCGCAGTTATGTGATTTTCTAATAGTACTGAAAATAATGTGCATGGGCTTTTTGTAAAGAATTTATCTCATCTTTCCAGCTGGTATAATTGACATAATAAACACATGTATTACAAATACTTCATGACTTATCAGTTCTTTTCATTTATGCATCCTTTTTGTGTCATTTGCTTCATTGCTTTTAGCATTTCTCATGATAGCATAAGCCATTTGCCAACAGAGAACAGAGGAGGTAAAGGAAACTTTAACATCTAATGTTTTCTGACTCTCACAGGGAGCTTTTGCTTTCATATTATGAGAATAGATTCTACTCACAGTTAAGCAAGTGCAGTGTTGTAGGCATTAATTCACATTTTTCTGCACAAAGAGGATTAACAGACAACATAGAAGAAATCTCCAGTTAGATTTCTTTAGGTCTTCCATTTTACACAATTGGTTTATTAATGATTTCTTTATTTAACAAAGTGGAACAAAAATGCTGGCCACAGAAATTGCATCCTAGGTATTTGTTCACTGCCTTTAAATTTGTACAATTAACAGAAGCAAAGTAGGCAGTAATTCACTTCTTAAAGCACATGAACATTTTCAGAAATAAAGCCATCAATAACTTTGAGAAGATCCAGAAAAATAATTAGTTACAGCTGTAGGAAGAGAGAGTTTATTATAATAGAATCTCCATTTTTAATCCAAAGACCATGGTACAGATACTGTTCGTCCTCACTGATATACCAGCTTAAAAAAGATAAAAAGGCGGATATTCTATTCAAACCTAAGGTGCAACAGGTTACATGAAATCTAAGAAAATTTGAGAAACCTGTTTTTCAGTATCAATGAAGTAACTGACAAGAAAGATAGGCAGAATAAACAAATTCAAGAGTTTGAAGATGGAAAAAGATAGGATTTTCTTTTTAAATTCTAGCCATTTTTGCAAAATTCTAATTTGAATGTTATGGAAATATCTTTTATCCAATCTATTAACTATGACTTTTATTGATGTTGTTAATGTTTCTTTTTAAATGTATTTATACATATTAATACTGACATTGTTTACTTGAGATATGCATCTTGGCTTCCCTTCTTGTGCTGGGGATTTCTGAATATTAAAAAGTGACAGGACTTTAATTTATTTCTATATTGGTAGATTGTAAAAATCCTAGCAAAACCGTTTCTGACAGTCCTAAGTGATATATATTATCAATATAATATATAAATTAAAAAGATTTGATATTTTTTCCACTGCAATATCTTACAGTCTTGACACCAAAAATAAAAGGGTGAAAGAAGTATTACAAACAATATGTTCTGCTCGAAGTCTGTCAGTGTAAAACCTGATATATCTCAGTTTGTGCCCAGAAAAGACTACACAGAAATCCTAATTAGAAAAACTATTGCTACAATTTATCTTTCTCTCAACTTTCATGAACATATTTTTACAGTAGACTCACTGCTCTTTTATATCAAAACTGACACTATACAGAACTTATTAACTCCTGCACTAGGAAATTGGTGGCAAATCTTAAATACAAATAAAAACGTAGTCTTCAACACCCTCTCCCATGATATGCTTTTTTTTAATTGCATATTTTGGATATTCATATATTTCTTTATGTATAAGAGAATAAAAGGAGATGGAGAGCTTTTGATCGCTGGGATTCAGCAAGTCATTAAATATTTGTGTTCTATGAACTTGATTAAAAGTTACATCTCCTCATAACACTAAATTATTGGGTTTTTTTGATATTTTTCACTATTGAATGCAATAAATGAGAAAAATATTTTTCTTATGACTAATTTACCAGCTAAAAATGCATGTGTTATTATTTAAATAGTACCTATCAAACTTTTGGACAGAAAAGAAAAGGTGTGGCACAGACAGATATTTCAGCTTCAAGGTTTGACAGTGTGCAGTCTGAGAAATCTTGAAGCTTTAGAAAATATTGAGTTGCTTGTTATTTACCTAAAAATAAAGGTTGCCCAAGAGGTACCTACTCCAGAAAACCTTGGTCTGGTCTTTGGTAGTTTATTTAGACACAGAGTTGTTCTTAAAAAGATCCAACATTAGAAATGAGTTTCATGAAACTACCGCAATCTAAACATGTTGCTTTCCATAGGTCTGCCAAAAATCAACCCTGATTTAACATGATGGTCAAATCTGAGAAGTCCACATGCATAACCTGGCTTATCTGTTCAATAAAAATCAAGCAAGAAGGGTAAAAATGCAAATCGGGACTATGCTGTGCCCTCAGTTGCAGGAGAGGAGGAGAGGAGGCAATTATGGTAACTGAAACTGTGAGGTGGAGAGGAACCTCTCCATGGATGGGACTTGCCTAGTGCCTAGTGGGAAAATCCATTCGGGGTCTGTCCATTTCTGGGTTCCCAGCATCTAAAGGGATACAAAATTTACTCACTAACTATATTCCACCTTTTACTATTTTTTTTTTTTTTTAAGCAGCTATTTTATCAAGCCATTTGTTGCCAGGCCTTTCTTATGGAGATGCAGAAAGAGCCCTGCAGCTTCACTCTCTCTTACCGTGTGCTCCCAGTGCAGAAGAGTGCACCGCCAATGCCTACTCCTCTGCAGTACTCTGGGCAGAAGTGAGTGGATCAGTCACATGTCAGTAGGTCTCCACAATGACCTATGGGGGATCAAAATTACTTAATACTATTCTAGATGATAGTCGTGTTTCTAGAAGATATTCTTCTTTCTTATAGAATTGGAGGGAGGACAGTAGAGAATTTATTTCCCTTTCCCATGACATATATTAAAAACTGTGGTCCAGCAATCCAACCACTATTTCATGTTTCAAATGAATGGGTTTTCTGATTAAAAGCATGCCCTTTCACCCATTTGCAATCTTAAGTAAGTGATATGAGACTTGAGGGTTATGTCATGGTTCTGTTTAGTGGATACTCCTCTGAAAAAATCTCCTTTGCACCTTATAAACTTGATGAGAATTGAGTACAAGAGTACTTTTTTTCCCAAAGCAAATCAAGTTATACAATTATACAATTATGAATTGACTGCACAGACTATAGGTTTATTTTTTCATATCAATTGATTTAAGTCCCTTCTAAGAAAGAATAAAAGAAGGAAAGAATAAAAACTTGGTTTGTCATTTCCGCATGGCATGGAAAATTCTAAAAATTTATTTGAGTCTAATTCTTAAAGAGCAGATAACCTTTTTGTGACTGAAATGAGGAAAGAAATGCAATGGGTGAATAACATAAAGAATTAGAGGAAGTTCATACTTACTACTCTGTATATCTCAAAAGCTTCAGCCTGGAAGATGACAGTCTTTTAAAAAGTTTTGTGCCTTTTTTTTTTTTTTCTGGATTTATTCTTAAAACTTTGAGTCTGAAATGATTATTTAGAAGTTTTATTTGAATACATGACTACACAGTCAAATCTAGTTTTACTTTTTTCAAATTGCTTTTAAAGTTCTAAAATATTTTTTTCTTTATTTACTGAAACCTCACCTTCTTGTTTCAAACAACTACCTTTAGTTATTTTTAGCTTTAAATATTGAACTTGAATAAGTTCTGTGTTAGGAATTAGCAGTTTAAAGAAATAGTGTCATATCTGAAAAATTAAGGTCTTATCTTTTTAATGCCAGAGAAAATTTGTGTACACAATTGCGTTTAGTCAGTGAATTTATTCTGAATACAAATTTTTGTATTCAAGATTAAAATTTGATTTTAAATATTTCAATTCTTAGTGTTTTCATATTAAAAAAGTACTACTTTTTGTCATTTCTAAGGCATTCAGTTTGAATAACACTGGAGAAATATAAAAGAAATAGAATATTTACTTTCTCTTATAGTCTCAAACTAGCAGCAAGATAAGACACAAACATACTCTCCTCTAGTCAGATCTCCTGAGAAAATAAAGATCCTATGAAAATATATAAAGTTTGCTCAGCTAAACCAACCCCCTCCTATAAGATTAATTGCCTTTGAGGAGAAAGGAAAAAAGAACTATTTCTGTTCCCAAATGTTATACCTTAACTAACATTTTATTCAGAATATCTCCTATTATTCTCCAGGTAAAATACATGATATTCTACTACTTCTTACAGAACAATTATGATATTCCAGCTCCTAGTCCTCTTCTCCACTGCTGGAAATCTTCTTAAGTTTCCTAGTGAACTCTAGTCTGCTTAGCTTGCCACTTTGGCAGGAGTGGAAGCAGTACAGGTGGTGGCATCAACTGAAGGAGTGGTTTAGGCCTGTTTTTATCCCCTTAGCAATAATACCACATACCAGTTGTGCTATATGTGCTATAGTATTTTCTCTCATTCTTGTAAAATACAAAGCCTGTATCAGGCTAAGCTACATTCCATTTCACTTTCTCCTGGAAAACTGTTTCATAGATAACACTCTGATCAGATGATGGTTTTATTCGGAATAAACACGTTAGTTGGACTGAATAGCACAACATAACAGCCTTTTTAAGGAACTTTGGACATGTGCTTTAAGTTGTAAATTATATTGGAGAATATCACAATATACTGTATATGGGCATATATTTTATACAGAATCCCTGTGCATTAAATGAAACAAGGCTGTGGTAGTCCATGCACTTTTTCCTGCCTACTGAAGAAGTACCTTGAGGGGCACGGGTAGAATGACTTTATAACTTACATGATGTTTACTCTCTCCTTACATTATTGTGGCATTATATCAATGTCTAGGAGACTGAAAACAGTAAAATGCTTTCAAGCTTGTAACTAGCATAAAAAACAGCCCATGGTTCATAAGGACAGATAACTAAATATTGGCATACCAGAAACTTGTAGTATAAGAGTTTTGTTATTCTCTTAGTTCCTTTGTTACTGTCAGCAACGTGGCTGAGTATGTATCCCCAAGACACACGTTCAAACACACCATGTTGGGAGTAGATGTCATGGCGTAGGTGTAGCAGTAGGCTGTGCCCCTGTATGCCACTGGGCATCCGGGGCTGCCCCGTGTTGGACACAGCCCGTTCCTGCCAGCTCGCGCGGCCCCACCGCAGGGCACAGCTGAGCCCCTCAGCCACGGGCGGGCGCCGCGGGGAAAGCCTGTGTCAGAAAGGGCAAAACGCCGCCCGGCAGCCAGGGCTGAGGGAAACCGGGTGAGAAACAGCCCTGCCAGCTCCTGTAGCTGTCACCACAGGCCAGAGGCACCTACACTACCAGTCTGACTCCAACTGCTGGCCAAAAATCCACTCACACTGGTCACGTGTAACACACACGCATGAGATAGTGAGATTACACAGACAGATCGGTAAGAAAGGATTAAATAAGAAGATAGGACAGACAGTAGTGATCAGGTACAGGGCTCAGACAGGCGGGTGACTCCATTTTATGCCCTGCTGGCCCCTTTTACACCCCTTTCTCTCTATTCCCTCTCTTTGTTGCTCATTATGATCCTTAACTAAATTTTGCATAGTCCCTCAGATGCTCAACAAATATTGCAAATCCACGTGTTCCTCTTGTTTACCCCTTCTTGTCAGTCACAAAGTCCAGGTGGCCCCTTCCAAAGCTGCCTCTGGAGTTTCTTAATGGCCTATCAGTTTGTGACTGGACACTTTTAGTCCTTGACAATGTCTCCTTTACACTTTGTCAGCCAGGTTTATGTCTCTGTGTGGTTTTGATTGTCACATCCCTCTTTACTTATTATTGCATTTTGCACTGAAAAGGTCCTTGATTTGATAACCTTAATGAAGAAGAAGCTCTCACCTTCCACTTACCCTTACATCGTGTTCTTCAGCCTATGAACAAAATACTGACAGTTGTATAAATTTATTTTTTCTTTCATTTTTTTCAGAACCTTGCTTTGCATTCTGTTCATACATCATTGTGAACACAAGAGTTGTTACAGAAGGGTAGCTTGATGAATGACCCTTAAATATGATGTTTAATCAATATTCATACTTACATATTGATTGGAGAAGCCTTTTGAAGGGATTACACTCCCAAACGGTCTGCCAGCTGTTAACTGCGCATAGGCTAAGTAGATTTAGTCGTATGCAGTTGAACACACGCATATATATCTGTATGAACACCCACACTGAAATCCTTCAAGGCAGTCCCATAGTAGAGGGAATGTTAACTTCAGAGGTGTGCTACTGGCACAAACTGGCAACAGATTGGCAACCAAAGGCAGAGAGCAGTTTTAAAGAGCTTACCCGCCCTCAGGAAGAACGGCTGTGTAAAACGCCTTATTCTGACAAAAGCGTATTTATTTCATTTTTTCTTTTCTTTTCTTTCTTAAAATAAACAGAATTCCTAAATTTAGGTAAACAAGAATGAGTCCCAAAGATGGTCATCTTAACACCTAAAATTCTAAAAGCTTGAAATACCTCAAAACAGAGGCACGAATAGGTTGATCTAGGCCAATTTCTAATACATGAAATACAGTAAATGTTATACAATGTTGAGGGATTACCTTAATAGCGAAAACTATTCAAAAATCTATACAGAACATTTGACAATGTAATTCCTTTAAAAATACTCTGGATATATTCTAAAAAAAAAAAAAAAAAAAAGCCATCAATTCTGATAACTTTAGAATACTTGTAAATGCCAAAATTAGGGATTCTACATGTGTGTCTTTAAGATTCAGTAAATCATTTATTTTACTTCATATCATTAGGATAAAGTTGAGGGTTATTTATTTATTTATTTATTTATTAATTTCTATGAAGGTCTTTCTGAAAAGCATACTTACAAACTGCAAGAAAAAAAGCATGTTCTGAAATAAAGTTTGAGTGGCTACAGATTTTAGTAAAGTATCTTTGGGTTTTGAGATGGCAGATTCTGCTAACATATAGAAAATAACTAGCCTCTGGAAACGGAAACTGTTTACCATTCTAAAGAAAATAACCTTGGAATTTGATTTTAACAATTTTTTCAAATTATTAAACCAGAACATCTACTGTAACAGATGCATTTGCAGCAGTACTTTCTGGCAACTTAGCAAAAAGTAGCTATTCCAAAGTATTTCAAATCATTTTCTGTCTTCTCTATATATTTTACAAATACCGAGTTAAGACTGAGTGAAACTCTCAAAGACAAACTGCTGAACACTGCAAACAATAGATCAAATTTAGATTTCATTTTCACCAGGGTAATGACACAATAGCATTACCGATTAAAAAAAAAATCCAAGTATTCTAAAACAGTCTTTGTTTTATGTTCTGTACACTTTGGGAATCTAATTATTTGATATACGTTTCTTTATATCTTTGGTTAGACCTCTGGTTGGCAAAGAAGATAGAATTTATGGGCAATTTTCTATTCTGTTACAAAGTGTTGGTCTTTTTTAAAGGAGTTTCAAGAAGGTAAACCCGAAGCATATTTTTTATAAACAAAGAACTTTAATTACAAAAGACAATTAATAGGAAACTTCTGTCACCACAGAGGAAAAGTAACACAGCAATATTTCTTATGGAATATGACTTTTTTTTTTTGCTTTGTATCTTGTTCATGAAAGAACAAATGAGAACAAGAAGAGTCCTGAGTAAAAGAAATTGAAGCGGAAGCAAGAAGCTGATAATTGTGAGTGAAACCACAAATCCAGTTACAGAGCCTGAAGTGGAGTCATCAGTGAAATTGTAAGGTGTAAAAATCATTTACAGCTTGATTTATGTTTTGTACAGATGAAAAAAAAAATAAATCTAGGGCTTTCTTATGTAAAAATCCAAACCAAGTTATGGAAATGGTAAAATGGAATTGCAAAATACATTCTCTTTACTTGGTGTATTTGTGAAGAGAGGAAAAAATACATGCCTGTAAAATGGAATTGCAAAATACATTCTCTTTACTTGGTGTATTTGTGAAGAGAGGAAAAAATACATGCCTAAGTACAAGCCTAATAAACACAAAAATGCATACTGACAGGTGCCTACTAAATGCAGAAGAAAACAGACTTTTTACCAGTACAACTGACAAAAAAAAAAAAAAAAGATTCTTAAATAGGCAACTGAGCAGAAGAAAGAAAAATAACAACTGCAACGCATTATTTTTCAAAGAATGGCAAATTAGAAAATTGTAACATAGTATTTAAATGTGTAAAAATTAATTACACTATTATCTGTTTCTCCAAATGGCCACAAGGCAATATGTAGATTGAGAGTGACTAGAAATACATATTAAATATGATTACTTTCATTTAACAATGTCCAACAGCTTTTCTGACCAATAAAGCTGTTTTGAAGGTACTACTGAAAATCCCCTGTGATTCAGAATAAGATTTCATTGCATTAATGCAATTCAGTAAAGACATTAAATTTCATAGTAAACCTCATTGCAGGCACCTAACCTACGCTTTTGCTTCAAGGAAGAAATCGTACCTTTCCATATTTAAGGTTACAGACATTTTTGTAAGTTTGGGATACTGCCATACATCAACAAGAATATCATGAATGGTTTGAATCATTTGACTTCTTAGACCATCATGACTTCAAGGTCAACTTCATGTGACACATACTTATGTAAGTTTTTATTAAAAATTTAAATAAATAATAGACTAGAAAAATTCACTACCCTCTAGGCTGCAGTTTGAGTTCGGATGTTCTGGTTTCTCTGAAGCTGAGAACATCTCTTATAAGTAGAATAGAAAACACCTCACAAAAATGTGGCTGGTGTAAAGAAGAATCCTTCCAGGAGACATCTCAACATTGAGCCAAGAATCAAGCTGGGAAATGTCAAAGTATAAATGAAGTGCTTTTTTTCATTTTTACATTTTTAGATTGTTGTTTAAATGGCCTAGAATAATTTTAAAGACAGACATTGGCATTTATATAGCAAATTCTAACAGAGGATCTCAAAAGACCTGGTATAAGTTTCCAGTAACACCTCTGGAAGGAATTACTACTTCCTGACTTCATGTAAACTTGCAAAGATGTATAACTAACATAAAGAGACAAGGGATTCTCTTGATTGTCTTTTTATTCTTATTCCACTCAATAAATGCAATCAGAATTCAGATTCACAAACCAGGTGTGAAATCACCAATCTCTCCTTTTCCTCTGACTGTTACAAAATAGCTTCCAGAGCTCTGTAATGCTAGGTGTTAATTATGTGCTGCAATGCAGTACATACTCTGAAAAGCAATATCGCCTTTGTCATTTGTGACTGATTACCCAATTCTGCCTGTGTTCAAAAGAAGTTATTTCCTGGAATTTGCTTTGCAATTCAGTTCATGTGTCTGCTCATTAGTCTCCTTCAAGCTGCATCACTTTGCATACTTTATCACACAGACAAAAGAAATGTAACACTAGGAAAAACGTTCACTGAAATACACTTGGTCAGCCCTGTAGTATGCCCATCTAGTGCAATACTGTCTCTGTCCCTCAACAACAAGCTTTTCCTAGGCAACAGCTGCTCTGAAGTAGTGAGCACTGTATCCCAAGTCATGTTCAATGAGCACCACATACCTCTTTTTAACC
Organism: Ibidorhyncha struthersii; assembly: GCA_013398815.1. Lineage (NCBI taxonomy): Eukaryota > Metazoa > Chordata > Aves > Charadriiformes > Charadriidae > Ibidorhyncha > Ibidorhyncha struthersii. The sequence continues at coordinate 108,953 of VZSZ01001064.1, forward strand.
TCAGAATAAATCTTTTTTTTGGTTATTCCTTCAGCAGACAACATCAGTCTACCAGCACCGCACCTCAATGTACGTGGCTGCCTTGAGCACCTGCACTGAGTTTAGCAAGATGATTTTTCAAGCGTAGCTGTGAAAGGTAACTGATACTCTGTGTGTAAGCAAATGTGCATGTGTTTTACCTCTGCACTGAGTCTCCAGCTCTTATGCATTAATCATTTCAAGTTTAATGATTGTTTTATACCTGTTTAGTCTTTTGGGTTTATCTTTGCAAGAAAATCCTAGAGGCATTATTTGAGCTGAAAGGCTAGTTTTCCCACCACAAAACCCAGTCATGAGCTCTTTGAGATTACATACACCATTCCAAACTACTACCGTGTGTACTTCTTTAGTGTAACGAGCTGAGGCTAAACAGCTGCCAGGCACTAACAGAGGGTGAAGGTAGAGGACTAAACCGGGATTACTTGAGCTAATGGAAGCACTAAAAAATTTACTTCAGGATTTTTTCTAAGAAAACAGCAGGGACACAGAATACAATTCAGGGAAATAACTCCATGCTATCATAGAGGCCTCATCACAAGGTAGGATAAGTTGCTCTCTTTAGATATATCGGTTTTACTCCATTACAGGAGAGGTAATGGTGGCAACTAAGGGTAGGTTGTAGACACTTAATTTAGGGAAAATGAATCTATTTATGAAACCAAGGTCTAAAACTAGTCTCATAGGCTTAAAACTAGTCCCATAATTAAATTTCTTCTCTTGGGGATTGGACAGCAAGCATCTTGAGAAATTATCAAAATCTTAACTTACCTCTATTTTGAAGGCTAGATTTAAACCAGTCACTGTTTCTCAATTTTTTTTTCCTTCCACCTACTCCTCTTTGAATAATTAATATGTTTAAAAAAAAATCAAATAGAAAGGTGTAACTTCTTACAAAAAAAGAAGCTATACACTTAAAAACTACATTAAACAATTTAGCAACAGCTCACGCTACCTGACTACTCAATAATACACCTTATTTTAAAACAGTGACTTATAGATTGTTTCTATATTGTAAGGTATTTTGTCTGTTTGTTCTGAGGGTTAATTATAAATGTCACCCCTAATACAGACAACAAAAATTGTATCTATTTGCAGTATTATTATCTACTTAACTATTTTATCAACTTCACCTATTTTAGTAATGTTCTCCGTAACTCCTGGTAGGGAAATTCTCATACAAACATTCTACACAAATAAATGAGGTACCAAAAACATAGAAGGAACTTCAACATGTGGATGGTTAGTGTTAACTGTGAGGGCACAAGCTACTCAACAACAGAACTTCTGCAATGTTTGAAGCAACATTCAGTACCTGCGATCAAACCTTGGCATTGCACAAAACGCTCAGGGTGCTTACTTGTTCTGTTCCCACTGATGGATTTACTGTGTTGTCCACAGCACTAAACAGCTGTAACCAAACTTCACAGTTATTCTAAGCTAATTAAGCACAGGGACCCATGAACTCAGCATTGGCCTGCAGCCTATGATTGTGAAAGAAAGAACTGCCTGCATGCAGTTTGTGATTGGGTATGGGCTGAACAAGAATTCTGCATGCATGAATAAAGCACACTATACTAAGAAGAGAATGGATAATGGATTGAGAGCAGCTCTGCCCTGAGGGGGACTTGGAGGTGTTGGTTGGTGAGAATCTCAACATGAGTCTGCAACGTGTGCTCCTAGCCCAGAAAGCAAACAGCATCCTTGGCTGCATCAGAAGAAGCATGGCCAGCAGGTTGAGGGAGCTGATTGTCTCCTTCTGCTCCACTCTCGTGAGGTCTCACCTGGAGTATTGCGTCCAGCTCTGGGTCCCCCAACATAAGAAGGACATGGACCTGCTGGAGCGAGTCCAGAGGAAGGCCACAAAAATGATCAGAGGGCTGGAACACCTCTTCTATGAAGAAAGGCTGACAGAGTTGAGGTGGTTCAGCCTGGAGAAGAGAAAGCTCCAGGGAGACCTTATAGCAGCCTTCCAGTACCCAAAGGCAGCCTACAGTAATAGTGGAGTGGGACTCTTTGTCAAGGAGTGTAGTGATAGGATAAGGGGTAACAGTTTTAAACTGAAAGAGGATAGACTTAGATTAGATATTAGGAAGAAATTCTTTACTTTTAGGGGGGTGAGATGCTGTAACAAGTTGCCCAGAGTATTTGTGGATGCCCTCTCCATGGACGTGTTCAAGGCCAGGTTGGATGGGGCTTTGAGCAACCTGGTCTAGTGAAAGATGTCCCTGGCCATGGCAGAGTGTCAGACTAGATGATCTTCAAAGGTCATTTCTGACCCAAACAATTCTATGTTCTATGAATATTACATACGTATTTTACAGCACTGTTTTTTCCTTCAACACAAACCCTATCCACAAGCAAAGTATTTCAAGATTTCCACCTCAGCCTAATATATTTGCCTTTTACCTTTTGCCAGATATGAACAGTTAAACACACTGATTCAATGCCACGAGTATTTGCTTGACCATCAATACCTTTCAACTCAGAAGAGCATAAATATTTTCTCTCACTGAGGAGTACTGAAGACCAAAGACTTCTAAATATGTTTTCTATGCTGCAGAATATGTATATGTACTTGTGAAGCTATGTTTAACATTCATATATTTTATGAGCTTAGGGAGGCTCCTACATGGTGGTTCAATACCAGTTCCTTCCTCTCTAACACCTGATTGGTTGGTTATACCAGTAGTAATCTGGTTATTATTGCAGCCTGATTACACAATAATGGCACAGAGGCAAACTGCAATGGTTCTCCAGGTACAGATCTTAGTTGTAGTTGTGCATATTTCATTATAGTTCTGAAATCCAGAAAAGTGTAACAAACTGAAATCTGTATAAAATCACTTCTTCTTGCTTCCAAACATTCCATCATGCAAGAATGCTTTTAATTAGAAGTAGCACCCAGGAGCTCTGTAAAAACTCAAATGTATCCTGGTACACAGATCATCTTCTCAACAGACAGAAGATAAAGTTCCAGGTTACCAAGAGCTACATGGTGTTACTATATGCCAAACAGTTTTGGGAAGTAGCTGATATAAGAGCTTTATAAATGAGATATGAATATTAACTGACCTCTGCTCTCAGGTGTTTTGCGTGGGTTTTAATTACTTCATCCTAAACTGATTGAAGACAATATAAAAGTCTTAGTATCATCTTAAGTCACATAGTTTGGACATTATCACTAGAATTCCACGGAGCTGATATATCTATGTCAACTGAAATCTTTCTATACGCAAATTTTAAGGACACAGTTCTGATTTTGGTTAAAAAAATTGTGGTTCGGTACCATTATTTTCTGCAAATACGGGTTTAGTTCTGTTCTTTCAGACAGTAGATCATAGGAATCACAGGAAATTTCAGGTTGGAAATGACTTCAGGATGTCTCTTGTCCAACCTCCAGTTAAACAGGACAGATCATTGTTGTACTCCATTTTCCACCGGCATAAGTTGAGTTCCACCCTGTTTACCACTACCCTTTGAGCTAAATCATCTATGCAGTCTTTTACCCCTTTTACAGTCTAGCTATCCAAGACCTACAGTGCAAATTCAGATTAAAAAATAAATAATTATGGGACATGGTGTGGAAAGCCCAACTAAAGTAAAGTTAAATGATACCCACTGCTCTGCCCTCATCCACATATCCACATACTCTGCCCCTGGAGCCAGGTACACATCAGAGTTTCTACAGACTGATGAAACACTCCTCACAATCTTCCACTCTGGTGTCAAATATGGTCTGTTTGAAGTTCAGACAGAGTTTGCAAAATCTGTGTCAGGGAACAGGTAAATATCCAGCTCACTATGCACTGAAATAGACGATGTCTTAAACCAAAAAACAAAGAGTTTCACCTGTAGCTTCATAGTCTAGTAGATCTGTGGCAGTTTTGTTGGTTTGTTTGTTTTATTGTTTTGTTTAGTTGTTTGGGGGGGGGNAATGGGACACAAGCTTTGCATTAGGCTAACACAAAGGCCTCAGGACTTGTCACGCTCTGTCCACACTTCTCTATGCCTGTCGAGAGATTTGTCTTAGGCTATAACAGCAGTTACTTGATGACCAATTAATTGTTATTTTGCTTTAGCTTTTGTTCAAGTTTGCACAGTTGGGTGATGTCAGGCCTATTTGATGTCAGGAGCTACTCTGAAGAATCAGCTACCTATGACACTGATAAAATGCAGCATGGAAGAAAACTGGCATGAGATGACAGCAGGGGTCCTGAATTTACAAGCATGGAGTGATACTGGTGGCTGCAGCACTACAAATGATTCACCAGTAGCTAATCAATGGTCAAAAGAGGTCATCCTTGGGAGCTTTTTAACACCAGTTTAAAATGTAAAACACATCAGAGATGGTAAATTTGGATATAACATGAACTTGCACACCAATGAAGAAAGACCAAGGTACACTCTGTTAGCAAACATAAAAATACCCTCAGATGTGTCCTACAGTGAGAAGCATCATCATACTCCTTTCAGTAAAGGACTTAGGTTGCTGAGTAATTGTCCCCAGACTGAAGGCTTTCAGCTAAGTGGGATGAACACGGCACCAGAGAAAAAGAAATTCACTAGAAAGTTCATGTATGTCTCTTTTTAAATGTATATAATTTGAACTTGACATGCTAATATCACTGTAATGGAACTAATAATCATTCTTTGATTACACAAGTAAGGCTTTAATAACAACAACAATAAATTATTTGGTTTGCATTGATACAAACATTTTTTTGTTCACAAAGTTTTGAGCATAAAAAGCTGATGAGAATTGAACAATCTATTCTATAACTTGGATGCAATGAGTTGGTAACACTTGTTTTTCTTTCCCCCAAAAAATATCCTTTCCAGCAGGATATACTTTTCTCCTTTTTAACTGATGAAATTGTACACAAAACTGTGTCTCTAATAGCATAGGGTTCCATTCAAATGCAAGGCAAAAAGGGAGAAACCAAACTCCTGGGTTTTGTCTCAGTGACTGGGAAGCAGAATGCCACATTTTGTCTACAGTTGTAAATAGGATGTTCATCAGCTGGAGAAAAAAAAAGGAATGAAATGTGTCCTTTCTTTAGCCCTTTAGATTACTATACTTTTCTATTTTTCTCCTTATTTTAATCTGGAGTACATCTGCTGCTTAAGAATTAGATTCAAAATAAATCTCTGACATATCCAAAAACCAAGATGAAAAGATAAATCAAATTATCCAAAGCTTTGTTGAAATATACTGAGGTCTGAGAAAGTGGACCGTTGACTTCTTTGTGCAACTCATTAAATAATAGGACCCATTCTAATTTAGAGTCTGTAGGCAAGATGATAAGAAGAAGCAGCTCTTGTAGTTTCCATTCATGATGGGTAACAGAGGAATGTGCAGGCTAATGTTAATGGAGGATAACTGTCTTGCACAACCAATTAGAGCTATAGATTCTAATCACCAGAGTAGCTGGATGTGAATCTATTTGTATTAATACTGAAGCATCTTTCATTAGAGAGGCGTAACCCCATTAAACCAGAATATTTTTTGCTTGTGTCCAAATCTTTTCTGCAGCACTGGCTACAGTTTCACCAGTAAAAAGAGAAAAGCCACTGAGGTATTACCAAATTCATAATCCGTTGGTACAGAAAAATAAATCTATAATCTATGCAGTCAATATATAACTGCATAATTTGTTTTTAATTGGTTTAGAAGTATGATTAAAATTTTATTTCATGAAGGATAATTAAATACATATTTCAAAATATGCCTGCTTTTCTTATCCTTTAATTTGTTCTACATGTCCTTGTCAAAAAGAAATTACTTTTCTCCAGTGTGTGTGCACATGCCCACTTCAGTTAGTGATAAATCAGTGGTGTCCTTCAGAACAGATATAAGTTACCTGGACATCAACCATTCATCAGAACAACTTGAAACAGCTTAACCAAATTATTCCCTTTACTAAGTCATATATATTGATAACCAGGCATATATAGATATCAAATCAAGCACGCTAAGTTAAAAAAACTTTTAATGACACCATGTACTGCAATTTCTTTGAGGATATTATGATTGTCACATTGTATTTTCATTGTAAGTTAGACACATGAATTGTATAGAAGGAGTAGCTTTACTTAATTTTTACACACATGTGAATCCAGTCACCAAGAGCTTTTCTGTAAGTTCCAGTAGGACAATATATTCTTCCATTCTTTACAAAAATGAGAGATCTGTTCACATATCACACAAAATGTTGCATTTTTCCACCATGTTCTCCTTTATTCAGACTTTTATACTGCTTCATGTAAGCACTTTTAGATGATGTCCTTCTAGTCTCTTCCTTCATGAAGTCAGTGAGGTGGACTTGGCAAGACATACACACACAATACATGTGCATACAAGCTGTGAGAATATCCCCCCCTCAGGACATTTGCCATTGGCTGCAAATAATAATGAAGGAAAACCATACACAAAAGGAGAGAGAGAAAGCTTACAGCATTCTCTTAGAAGTTTTTTAATCTGTTGAAACTCTAAAAAGAGATTGATAAGAGCACAATTGTTCTGAAAACTGTGATTGAAATTTGGGATGGTATATAAGAAAAAAAAGAAAAATAATAAACAAAATTAAGGTAATAAGAGAGGGAAAGAATAGAATGAAAGTGAATGAGAGGAGCACTAATGAGAGAGTATATGAGGTTGGAAGAAGCTGTGAAATTACAAGAGTAACACAGAGACCAGAACACAGGATCAGAGGTTTGCATGGACAGAGAAAAGACTAAATAAACCACAGAAATGTGACATCAGTAAGAACATGTAATATAAAACAGAATGTCATGATAATATCTGAAGACAAAATATTAAGGAGTAATAAAGAAATAAAGATTAGTATTGGGAAGGTGTTGAGAAAGGATGAGGGGAGTTAAATGCCATCTTCTTTTTAGTGAAATAAATAAGTACATAAATAAGTGGCCAGAAATGAGAGTGGTTTAGGGACAGAAAATGTTTATTTAAGAAAATGTGGGGCAAATAAAAAAAAAAGAGAAAAGAACATGGTATACTCTTAAAGCTCCCTAATCTTACTTCATTTTTCCCACTTCCTCATAACAGTTTTGATGCAATTGTTACAGGTAACAGATTATAACTGTAGTAGGGATTTACACCAGGCAATGTCCTTGTTGCTGTTGAGTGTGTATTTATAAAAGTCACCTGTCGAAGTAAATAATGTTCTATTTTGGTTCCTTATTTACAGCATGGGAAAGAATGGAGTTCTGCCATGAGGAACATTAAGTGGGTTATTACTCCACTATATCCCTCCCTAGCACAGATGCAAACCTGAAAGATTTCAGTCCCTGTTTTCTGAAAAATGAATGAGACAGTCTCTTTTTTCCCCATTTCAGCCATGTCCTTCTTCAGTCACTGATGCTTACCTGACAAATTTAACAGACCCTACTTCTTCATTCATACCAATTTCCTCAGGTTTTATGTTTTTTCTGTAGAGCTACCTGAGCATGGTGTAAGGATTCCTAGTCACCATCTGCTACTTAGCAAATTATAGCAATAGCCATAAGTTCTAGGAAACCTGTAACACCCAGGGAAAGTTTTATTTACTCCATGCTTGCAATCGTCCCCAGGGAAATTGGTCAGTGCAGGTGACAGGTGATGATAAGTCAATGGAAGAGGAAGGAATCATAGGGCTGAAATCCCAGACTGTATCACAGAAAGGGAGATAGAGCTCAGGCACATCCACAGAAGCAGAGACCTTCAGTGTCCACCTTCTCTGGGAGGGAGAGGATAAAGCAGGAGTTGGTAGTAATTAGTTAGGCAAAAGCATTTAATATCTGGCCCATATACAAACTGCTCCAAAAGAAGGGGGTCAAGAATATAAACATGAGAGAGGAGAATAAGGGGCTAAGAGGCACTGTTTCTCCCTTTTTATACTGTCAACTATGCTATTACTTATACACCATGTTATTTCCAGCTTCCTTACTGTTCCTCTGGATTTTGTTCCATCTTGAGTTAAGCCTCTAACCCTTCTTCCTTCCCCTATTACATATCACCATTTATCTCCATCCACGAGTCCCCTCTACTGTTATCATTCTAATACTTATCATTAAACTCATGCCGATGGTGTGAGTTTAACTTTTTCTAAATACCTTCATTTTTTTTCACAAGAAGTAGTAGTAGATTCTCAATGGGTTAAGTGTACATAAACTAAGATCATTTAGAGTAATTTTACTTTCTGCTAGGATATACATTTATGCTGTGAGAACTGAAGCTATTTGAGAATCAAAAAGTTAATTGCCACTGAAGCTATCTTACATCATCTACATACATTTACATTCACCGAAGATATCTTCTTTACACATCTTCTTCTGATCTTTATTAAATACGATTTTAATCTTTAAAATCCATGACCAATGTACCACTAATAATTGGCCTAACACAGAACTGCTATGAAGGAGGAAGAGAAAAGTCTCACTGACACACAGTATTTTTCAGCAAGCCATTCAATAAGAGCTTTGAGCCATGCTGAGTATGAAATCTGTAGTTAAGGTTGATTAGTTTTCAGATTGTAAGACGCCCTTATAATGTCAATAAATCAGAACAAAATTTCACACAAGAGAGTGACTAACAATATTTTGCTGTCACATTAAAGTGCAAAGATACCTAAAAGCATAGCCACAAGGCTGAGATTCTAATTAGTTACAAAGGTGGTAAAATTAATGTAAATCATGTTTGCCCTTTCAAGCTAAACAATTAAAACTGTAAATGGCATTAGCATTCTCATTAAATTTTGAATAAACAAAAATCAGACAAACTTCTAAAGAAACCTGACCAGAAAACAAACCACGGTTATCAATACCAGAAAGCGAACTAGGAAAGAAGGAAATCTGAATGATTTTAAGGAAAATTCTTCTAGATGGAACATTTTTTAGAGATGTTCTTGGGGAATGTAGAAAAATGAACTGAGAAAGAAAAAATATAGTAAATGAAACTTCTCATACTATAAACATTCTTAAATATGGCTGAAAATTCTAAAAAATTGGCTTGGAAAATTCTAAAAATAATTCTTCACTGAAAAGAACGGGGGTCTCGTCCTACGCACTTCTGGTATCCTGAAAACTTATCCTGTATCTTTTATTTAATGCCTTACGTAAAAAGTAAAACACTATTTCGCTATTGTAGGGCTGAATTTTTAATCATACACAAAAATATCTTCCTTTAAAAGGTTAAAAATCAGCTGGGAAGTTATTGTCATGTCATCAGGACTTAGGCAACTCAAATTGAAATGAAGGTAATGTACCTGCATTAATAAACCCGGTATGTTGATAAGTGATAACTGTCTCAGTGATAGTGGAATGATAATCTATTTATGCAAGTTCCAAGAGAGAACTGGCCTGGGACTGGTTATTTTAGGGTGTAAGTGGAAGCTCAGATTTGCCTCTTTACCTCTACATTCACCCAAAGATAATTCTCCAAAGTGGTTCAGTGATTCACTTCTGTTATGTTTTTATGGAGTTTTAAGTCTGTGTGATAAAATATATTCTATCAACATGAACTAAACCTAAATGCATAGTGGAAGGCCGCATAGAGATCATGCCTTCGCACTAACACATCATCTAGCATTGAGATATGCGAAGATCCTTGAGTGATTTTGAGTTGCTCAGTTGAAAGCAAATCAACTACCAAAGCAGGTTAAACCAAGAAAGGCATGTACTGTCTTCCTTTGTACATTTAAAAACAATCAACCAGCCAAACAACAACAAAAAAAAAAAGGTGTTTCTAAGGCACTCAAGTTTCTGTTCCGAGCCAGTGATGTATTATCTCTTTGCTTTTTGGAGTACAGTTTTACTACAGAAAAGGAGAGGAAGCACAGCTTCTGAATGATTCACAAAAGGATCTCCTTCTAGACCTCAAAATGTTTCACTTATCTTTATCAAACAATAGCAAGGTTACAAAAATGCGTATTTTAATCACTCCAAAGCCTCCTGTGGTCTTTGCACAGAAGTTCACATCAGGTATAGAATAAAGTGAGAAGAAATATTCCCCCCAAAATTTCAACAGTAAAGTATTAATAGCTGTTTCTGTACTATGGTATTGAAATGCATGATAAATAATACAAAGATTTTATTACCATTACCTTGGAATGCTGTGTATTACTCACAAGTAAAACATACTGAGTTACATGACTGGTGAAGACTTAGAAATCGTGGTAATATCAATTATTCTAGTGCAGCATGCATTCTGTGGTGTGCTATATTGTATTTCATTTTGTCTTATAATTCTGATCCACTTCATGAATTTAATCCACTCTTCTGAAATTGGTATGTCTTTCTAAAAAAGGGGCTGGAGGTTAGGTTTGCTTGTATGTAGCAAATATGTATGTGCTATTTATCAAACCATAGAATCAGAGAAATAAATCAAATGTAAAAAATCTATTTTTTTTCTCCTAACTTTAGAATTTCATACTGAAAATTAGAGAAAACTAACTTTCAACCGGAGAAGACAAACAGATTAATGGGGATGTTTGCTTTTTCTGAGAGGTACATAATAAATCTATAGAGAAGCAAGCTCACTTTAAAACCTACATTATGATCTACTTCGTGAGATTAAAACTAACACAAACTGATGTTTGCAAAATAAATATGAAAATTTCCTACCCCAAAGTAATTTAATTAAAAAATGCCTGCCTATCCATCCACTCCCCATAGTATTCATGTTTGCCAATTATAATCATACCGGAAAACACATAGAAAACTCAAAATAACATCTTACATTTTTTTTATGAAAAGAGGCTACTGGATGGAAATATTCCCACCAAAGGAAAGAGAAGATGGACTCAGTCAGGATACACTCTCTACAGTAATCAAGACAAACATACTCACAAACCCATCAACATGTAAGTTGCTCCAGAGTAATCGCAAAGCATGTATTGGTTTTGGTTAACAGGAGTGTTAGGGAAAATGCAGGGTAGTTAGGACTATTGAAGGGGACTGAAATCTGAAGGAAGCCATGCTTCAGTAATTCTGATGTCCACGGAACAAGTTGTTCTGTGCAAGTTGTCTAAGTAAGTGAATGAAATTGCTTTTGACTTTTTATTCTCTGGTATTTTATTGAAACCTGTAACAGTGTAAATTCATGCAACATACACAAATAAATACATGATCTTTTTTGGCTTTTTGGGTTTCAAAATGTTGCTGAGATGCTAAGGCACAGACTTTTTACCAAGTAGCAACAACTATAAATTAAAACCTTAACTCAAAGTTATCAGCACAGGGCTTTTTGTCTAAGTTTAGAGAAAAATGAAAGACAGCAGTAAGGTAGTGTTAGGTGAAGAAGAAAAGAAAACCATAACAAAGTAAGTTTTATATATATATTATACATAGAAAATATATATTATATATACTAGACACTTTATATATATTATACACTCTGTAAGTATAATATAAATGTATTTTTTAATATATATCTATATACTCCATACAGAGTAGCAGGAGCTAAAGAACAAATCCAAATACACACTTTTTTCTAGTAGTAAAAGATTTTATCTTACGGAAAAAGTCATATCAAAGATGCCTGATGTATTTTACAGTCAAAAAAGGGTGGGTTTTGTATGTTTGTTTTTTTTTTTAACCTCACCCAACTGAAAAAGGTAATAAACAGTCTAGAAAGGTTACTTACTCATAGTCCCTGTCTAGTAGCTCCACTTTTTTGGTGGGCTTTAATTCCTATCGTGGCACAGCATCAAAGCTAGTATAGCAACAAATCCCTTAGATTAGAGCAAAGTTTGTATTAGAGGCCTACCCTGGAAATTAGTATGTGTTTATATATATATTCTTACACTGAAGATTACGGATACTTGACCATTGTTACTGTCAGTTGCATAACTCTTCCTTCATTCACTTTAACATCATTCATGGAATATATGTCTTTTCAGGAAGTATAAAACGAATTACAGATCCTGAAAATCCATGCCCACCTACTGGTTACTAGAAAAAATGTGGGGAACTACCAATGAGTGACCTGCACATTGTGTATCGGATACTGCCAGAATGTAGGGATCTGTAGATAGGAAGATACACAAGGCAAAAATTCTTCATGAATCAAAAAAACAAAACAACAAAAAAAAAACAAAACATGGTTTTACAAAGTATTTAACTGCAAGATGTATAAAGAATTATAGAAAAACAAAGACAATCATTATTAACAGCTGACTACAGCAGTAGTCTGCTGTAAGTACGTAGCCAGCATAAAGGAAATTTAAATTAAATATGTTTTGTGGCCAGTGCCTGCAGGAAGTGTAAAATGAAGTGAATGATAAATGTCAATAAGGTGATGTAAATAAACACTGATAATTATAACCCTGTGGCCCAGAGTAATATCTTCCATGCAAAAGTCTCAAAAAGTATTAATATTATGCAGGCCTTCAGCTTATATACACCACTAAAAAAGTTCAGAACACAAAAATATTACAGAGCAATGAGGACATAAAGCAAAAACTCAAAAGAAATGCCAGTTAGAAGGTGACAGTTATGGCTCCACAGGAACTGCACACGTGAGTTACAACTTAAAAGATCATACGCCATTTTTCCCCACAGGTGAATGATTGTGCAAAAGTCCTATTCAAAGTCTGTGAACACATAACTCTAGAGTTTTGTTGCTATGCAAAGGATGAAATTATGGCAATATCCCAATTTCATGGGCTGGGATTGGATGCATGGATGCTGTGACCAAAATGCTTAGTAATATATGGGTTCTTAAATACACATACCAAGGATATAAATTCCACAGTTGTTTCACGTGATATAATACATTTACTTTATATCCAGGGGGCTTTAGCTGGGGTTTGGGGGTTTGATCTTTTTTTTCTGAAAGCTAGCACCAAAAATTATGCATTTAATCTCATCACACATCATTGTGGTTTCCAGCTGTTGGAAACCCAGTGTCTTTTTCGTGGACAGATGGTGTCTAGTGTTGGATGAAAGTAAACAACATAGAAAAGATAAGATTCTGTGGGACAAATTACTACTCAAACTTATCTGCATTAACCTAAAATGAAAGTTAGAGTATTGAGGAGAAGGAGTCTGCCTTGTAACTGTCTATTTCTGATCTTCTGATCCAATACACTTTTTCAATAAAGAAATAGAGCTCCATCATGTCATTAGAGTTTCATGTGAAATAAGCACCTTGTGGATAACATCAGAAGAAACAAAACTTACTCACTTTAGAGCTACCAGACACAGCTTCACTGTTTTATACCCTTTATTAACCTGTACTCATTTCAGGTCATCTATAACTGCATGTACTAATTTGCTAAATGTTCTTATTGCCTGTATCATAATACTTTTAATAAAAATAAATGATCTTTAAAATTATTACTTATATAATTATATAAAGTTATTTCAAACAAAGGTATTTAAAATCATCATTTATCTGTTTAGTCATAAAAGCCAATTTCTCAATAAAATATGGTCTTGGGATATAAACATTTTGAATGATATGAAGAAATATGGGCGTTATTGTCAAAAATGTTTCATTTATTTTGAGAAATGACATTAAAAGGGAGAGACAAAGAACAGCATCCAAATACAAGAAAATAACATTAATATATTTTGAAAAACTTCAGCCAGAACAAAATCATTCTAAACATTGACACTTTGTAAATGAAATATAAATCTCAATTGTTTCAATGGCTGTAGGATTCCATAAATAAAGCCAACAACATATTAGCAAAAGTATCTAAATGGAGATGGAAAAACTCCGTAAGAAAGATGCAGAAGATCTCTGCTTCTGAAACATAAGGTCTCTGAATGATCTGTTCTAATTTACAATTATGTGTCTCTGTTGGATTCCTCTAAAGATTTCAAAAGAGACCCTAGAGGTAACCTCATGACTCTCATGCAAGGCTCTGCTGGAGGAAAATCCTTTTATGTTACACCAATCTTTTCACCTTGTATAAAAGACCAAAAGAGTTGAGAATGTGTCCCGGGTGCCAAAAATGTAAAAAAAAAAAAATCCAAACCAAAAACCAAAATTAAGAAAGCTCTGAGAACTACTCCTGATGATAACAAAAATTATTTTTAAAAACATTCTCCTCCCTGTGATGTTTTAACTTCCTGAAGTTTTTGTAAATAACCCTTCCTCGAGCCATTGTTCCCATTTCTGCATCTGTGCAGCTAACTATTCCAATGTGCAGTACTTTTCACCTTTGCGTCTCAAAATTCATCCTGTTATTTTAGGCCATTCCCCAAATTACCCAGATCGCTATGATTTCCAGTCTCCCCCATACTTGCAGCTTTCTCCAGGTTTGTTTCAACTTCAAATTTGGTAAGCATACTTTATATTTCATTTATACTTCACCCTGGCCATTAATACTAATAAGGAATATTATGCATCCAGAATGATGGTTTTCTTTGAAAATGAACTTGACATACCCTGCTCTTATGACAGTGAATACTATTAACTCTCTGGAAATGTTGTGGGGTTTTTTTAACAGATGTTGCATTGGTGCTCTAATGCAAATAAATAGAAAATGCCCTTTCTTTAAGAATGTCATCTGAGTCAGTTTCAGAAGCACTATTTAAGCTTAAGATCTGTGATACCTGCTGCTTTTTTCCTTTCTACAAAGCTTTTAAACCAGTAACAAGAAGTTCTAGGCAAATCCATGATGGCAGCTACTTACTTATTACTTTGCAGGTGCTTACAAATAGTTTCTCTGCTTTACTATATTTCAAGGAATTTTAATTTAACAGATTAGCCTGTAGTTCCTTGACTTTTCTTTCTGTCCCATCCCCTTGTTTTTTCTTTTCTTTTCTTTTTTCTTTTCTTCTTTTCTTTTCTTTTCTTTTCTTTTCTTTTCTTTTCTTTTCTTTTCTTTTCTTTTCTTTTCTTTTCTTTTCTTTTCTTTTCTTTTCTTTAAGGTAAGCAATGCATTTACATGTTTTTAACTTAGCATGTAATCTCCTTGTGTTTCTGAAAATAACTATTGCTATTAGGCAATCTGAAGTCACGTGACGTGACTTCTTAAGTTTTATATTTTATTTTTCCTCCTAGTCTCCAGTGAGAGTCCATCTCTTTTTTACCAGTATTGGTTATGTTAGCTGCTAAACATAGCTGATCTTTTTGGACACCCCTGATGAAAATAAAATGATTTGGCATTCTAAGTGTCTTCAGTGTCAAGTTTTTCCTTCCACTGACTTATGGATTTACAATTTCCTTGAAAATCTTTTTGCTGACAATGTACAATAACTCATGTACATTGCAACATAATGTCGTGCTTTCCTTGATAACTTCTTGCAAGTTGTATCACATTTTGTAGTCTAACCTTTCTGATTTTGTCTTTACAAGAACTATACTGTCCTTTTGTGTTTGGCTGTTTTGTTTTTTTTTTCTTTGTTTATGTTTTATTTATCTTCTTTAGTCAAGATAAACTACAAGCTTGCAATTTACCAGTGCTGGTCTTCTGCATTTACCCTTCTTTTGTATTAGAATAATTTGCTTTCAGTTCCTTAAAGATCTGTCAGCTCTCCTTATTTCCTCTCTACCTTAGAGTGGCCCATGTTTATTCCAAATGTATTGTTTTCCTCCAATAAAACAATAGTTCTCAAAACTCTTTTTTATTACTTAGAGAATTTCAGCTGGTCTGTTTTTCTCTACAGTCTAGAACTCCAACCTCATTCTTTGTACAAAGTAACATCTCGTCTCTTATTCTTCTACTTGACTTCCCTGAATATGAATAGCATCATAGAATAATTTTGGTTGCAAGGGACCTCTAGAGGCCATCTGATCTGACCTGCCACTTAGAACTGAGCCAGGTTTGATGCATATAAAATATGGTCCTTTCCAGCACTACTCAAGCCATGCAGGCTTTTCTGTTGTGGTAATTAAAACATAATATTGATCTTGAATTAAAATAAACAGATCAAAACCTTCTGTTGCAGGACAGAATAGGAGACTGACATCATAAATATTGACTCATAGAAGTTAATTAAAATCACAAGTAACTATGTTTGAATATTCAGAACAGGTTTGTTGGGACCAACCCGGTCCTACAGTTTAACTCTCAGTTAAACTATTCACTTACCTGTAGCAAGGCTACAGTTTTCACTGAAAAGGACAAGCGAGGTGCTAAATAGTTGTTTCCAACATCTTCACTGCTGCAGAAAATCAGTCTTTACGATCTTTGGATGGGCTTCTGCTTGCACAAAACGGTAAATGAGCAATGAACAAACATTGCAAGGCTGCTCTCAAGATTGAGAATAAATCTCAAGTGTAGACAGAGGTCATTCTGCAGGATGAAGGACTCTGCACACCTGTAAATGTGCCAAAGTGTTTTGAACCATTAATACATCTTTGAGCATCTCGGTGCAATGGAGATGCCTATACAGACTGCTTTTGGGCTGCTTACAACATGCAAATGAGAGGTGAAACATCTGATTGCAGATCCCAGATCCTTCCCCTTCCCCCTGCCTGTGACTACTTGGTAAGAGCTATTTTGATGTATGCAGAGAGCAAATCATCCATATTTTTAAGTTCCACATTGTTTTAGTGAGAACAGCTAGTTTATCTTGTTATCTTAGAAATAGGCATTTTATATGAATTCCACCTTCATTTCCTAAGGATACCAGGTTCTGGCTAGCACCTGTCTTGCTATTTTTGAAGCTACCAGTTGACTTCAATTGTTTTTACTGAATACTTAAAGCTATGAAGCTCCTACAATTACCAGGAGAACTAGAAAATGGATAGAACGGAAAAAGCAAAGTTAGCTCCCTTTCTAGTTGAAAGGAAACCATGACTAAGCTTTTTATCCATGGTGAGAGGAAGATTCCGACTACATAACCAGAAGTTGCACAGGATCTGAGTAATCAGTATACATATATATATATGATCGTAGATCACAACACATCTGGCCTCTCCCCTCGCAGACGTGAGAGGATGCAGAGGAGAGCTGAGGACACTGAAGTGATGATGGGTGTTAGGGACATGCAAGGGCTGAGAGTGCTGTAGCAATGGAAAAATAAAAGATGGTCATTTACAAACCCATACAGAGCTGGATTTCGTACTTCCACCACTCACAAATGAACTGGGTCTTTTTCAGCATTTAGGAGCATTGAGACAGTGCTGCTAAATGTAACTAGTCACCGTTTTGCAGCATGGAGAAAATGATGTTGCTAGATGTAAATAAACCAGATTTTATCAATGCTGATACATTACCATCAGAGTTAAATAAACCAGTATCCATATACTCTTTTCTGATGGTGAGACATACATGGAGAGAACTTGCTTCAAATTTTAAAATGAAAAATGAAACCCAAGTGGATTTTACACAGGAGTCCCTGACAAAAAATACATTTTGAATAGAACATGTTACTGTGATGGCCTTTAACTGCCTTGCACATTATGTTCTGAAGATGATTTCTGATACATAGTCTGCATTATTTACATAATACCTTTTCCAAGTAATTTGCATGAGTAAATCCTGTACTAGCTATGTCGTCCTAATGTTCAGTGATGGAATCTTTGCTAGAAAAGTGAGATGCGAGAACAAAGGTTGGATAGAGCACATGCTGGAATGATACATTCAAACTTAAAATCAAAAGCTGAAGAATAAATTCAGATAGCTAACAGTACAACTAAATTGGTCTTCAAATCAGTGGCATGGTTTCTATCAAAAAGGAAAATGAGTACTTTGACCTGCAGTGTTCAGAATTGTTGTGGTTTGGGCCAGACTGGTCACTGAGGCAAATGACAGATGCTCTCCCCCACCTCTTTCTCCAAGGAGAGAGGGGAGAGAGACAGACTTATGAGTTTAGAAGGAACTAAACTACTTTAATGAAATATTGATAGCAAAATAATAAACAGGAAATAATGAAATATATACAAAACCATATCAAACTCCCAGGATGAAAATCATGTCAACAGCAGCCACAAGGAAAGTCTCAGACTGGACTCAGTGATGGATGGGAGCTGGATTCCGGATCTGGATTCCGAAATGCACAGATCTGGATCGAAGGCAGACAAACAGACAGAGTCCTCCTCAGACGCCGGCCATTGAAGAAAGAGGGCTGACCCTTTGATCTCTCAGCTTTTATAGCAAGCATGAGGCAGATGGGATGGAATACCCTGTTGGTCAGTTTTGGGTCACCTGTCCTGTCCTTTTCTCCCCAGAGGTGTGACCCCTCTATGCTTTTCTGCTTCTGTCCCTCGAAAGAGGGACAATAAATATAAGCAAGAGCCTCTCTGCATACCATATCTTGGCATAAATTACAGCTAATCGGGTCTGACCATTCTGAGAACGAGCAGTGTCTCTACAATACGCTGTAAATTTCAGAGAGTTTCAGAGAGTTGAGTTACTTAGAAGAGTCTTAGCCACAAAGTAAAACTACTGAACAGAAAATTAGCTCTGTTTTACCTCAAACCAGGACAAGTGATGCTGCTATGCTAACAGTTGAAACACGCACAATCTGTCTTGTAAAATTTGTTGTCTTTTGCTTTGTTTGAAAGGTGTTTCTTATTCAGTTATGAACTAAAGTCTAAACTGATTCAGATGATATGAGGGTAGGGTTACATTACCTATACAAATTTTCTAGACCAAGGATTCCCAGCTGGGGAGAAAGCACCACAACAGAAAGGAAGCATAGTGCTGACCTTCTGCCATAGCTGTGCACGCTTCAGTTAAAGGTTAACTCAGGTGATTGTGCTCTGCCTTGAGATCTTTGGAGAGTGTCAGGTTCATAGCAGTGGCTCTCTGAAGGCCCTGCAAAGGTCACTGTGCCCTTTAACTCAATTTCTTCACTTTAACAGAAGAAAATTAGATTGTACCTTTTTCTTCTCTCGTTACTATCACAGAATCATAGAATGGTTTTGGTTGGAAGGGACCTTCTAGTTCCAATCCCCCTGCCATAGACAGGGACACTTCCCACTAGATCAGGTTGCTCAAAGCCCCATCCAGCCTGGTCTTGAACAATTCCATGAATGGGGCATTCAAAACTTCTCTCAGAAACCTCTTCCAGTGCCTCACCAGCCTCACAGTGAAGAATTTCTCCTCATTTCCAATCTAAATCTACCTTCTTCCTGTTTATAGCCGTTCCCCCTCATCCTATCTCTACACGCCCTTGTAAAAAGTCCCTCCCCAAGCTTTTGTGTAGGTCCCTTTCAAATACTGGGAGGCTGCTATAAAGTCTCCCCAGAGCCTTCATTATTTCATGCTGCTCTCCAGGTGGCCTTCCTTTGAGGTGTTTTACTCATGTTTCCCAGTTGGCTCCTATCACCTCAGGAGCCCCTGGCTCATCTCCATAAGACTTTTAGTGTGCTTCAGTGTACCCAGCACATCTCGGAGCATCAGGCTGAGGGCCCTTCCTAGCACCCCTAGCTCTATCCTTGGTGTGTCATCCCTTTACTTGTCATGGTCAAGCCTGATAATACCCCCCCCTCATCCATCAGGTCTATTTAAACCTTGATCGATGAGCTCTGCTAGCTCATGAGCAAAGACCTTCTTTCCCTTTTGAGAAAGATGAACTTCATCTGATGCCAGCAAGCCTGGTGTCATGTAAGCTAACCCATTTTCAAAAAACCCAAAACTGTGGCAGAGACACCTGGCACAGAACCATGTATTCACAGAGTGTGTTTCTTCCAGTGTCACTGACTGTAACTGGAAGGAGAGAAGAAAAGATGACCTGCACCCCAGATTCCTTTACTGATTGTTCTAAGGACCTGAAGTCTCTTTTCTTCACCCTCAGGCTACATGTTACCACTTCATTGCCACCCACATGAAAGAGCAGCAGTGGGTAATAGTCCGAGGGCTGTATCAAGCTAGGACATCTCCTAGTGATGTCCCTAACCCAGGCCTCAGAGAGGAAGCAGATTTCCCTAAGAGAAGGGTCTGCCCAGCATATCGGACCCTCTGTTCCCCTCAGAAGGGAGTCATGTACCCACCTTTTCTTCCTTGTGGAGGTGGTCATTAAATGGGGGATAGGCCTTTCCGGTCCTGTCGTCTTCTGCTAGTGTAAAATAAAAATGATTATTCACTGAAATTCATTGATTTAATAGTTTATCTGAGTGGCAGCATGAAACTTACAGCTAGAAAAGAAATGGAAAAGTGTCTAAATTCTTCCAACCTATCACTAAGTCTGTGTACCAAAAAAAAACAAATCAAAAACCTATGAGTTTTTTACTAAGTATTTGAAAAATCTTTACCAGTTACAGGCTACTGACTTGTCTGTGTGCTACAAATTACAATGAAAATTATATTACCGGTTTACAAGTGAAACATGCCAATCTTGTTAGGAGAGACAAATTCAAAAAATATTGGAAACAACAGCTCTCAATTATGCAGGTACAGTAAGAGCCAGAGTATCGTCAGCCTTTGAACTAGATGGAGTAGAGTACACACACTGCAGTTCAAAAAACTAATGTGTTTCTTCAGGCTCAACCTTTAGAGGGATCTGGAGATCTGTTGCAAAACAAAACTTAGCAAATATAAAAAAGTGTAGGAATACTCCACAGCACCCTGCTTTTCCCTTTTGCTTGGTTTCCTTCCCTAAAGAAGTTTTTGCTGCCTTCCACTCGACAGAAAGTTGTACGCCCCAGCCTAGCAGACAGTGGAAGCACTTTATCTGTCATTTTAGACAAACTTACCAAAAATCCCAAAGGAGAAAACAGACTAAGAAATATTTTTTCCATATGAATCATATTCAGTCAAGTATAGGTGGTATCCGAGTAGTCTCTTACATACCCCTTTCTCCATACTCCCTTTTAGTTGATAACCATACTTTTCTCTCTTCAGCTTCAAGTTCTTCTTCACTGCTGCACTCCTGCTTCTCCTCTTGACCACTGAGCAACTGGAAAGTTAGCATGTTTATTTTGTTTGTAACAGCACTCAGTAATTTTTCCAGTTTCCTTTATTTCTGTTACATCTACGAATAGATATTTTTTCGTCTATTGATACCTTCTACATCTAGTGACACATTCCTCCTAAATGCAGCAGTTATGAAATATGAGACACAATGCTTCTCATTAACACTTTGTCCTGGTCCTGTGACTGTTTCTGTTTTAAACTGCTTTAGAGTCGAGTTTTCTCTTCCGGCTATGTCACATTCATCTATAAAATATTGCTTAGGTTACATGCCTGTTGATGTTGTCATAAATACTATTCTTTTCCAGACATAACTTATCATTGTATTTTTCTTGCCATTGGGACTCCAGTCCCTTTGGTTCTAGAAATCATTACCATTTTTAAACAAAAAAGAGGTGGTATCTTCCCCTAGAAATCATTAACTTCCATTAATCATGAAATCCCATTACCTTTCCCTAGAAACCATCATGGATTTATGATGATGTACATGACAAAAAGGGATATATATGCAATATATTATATACAATTTGTATATATGTATGCAACATATGCTAGAAGACAACTGCTAGGACTCAGTTATTCATACACTCATTCACAACAGTGTCAGATGAATGAAGAACCAAAGTGAAAGACCCAAACTGCAGTGCTACTATGGAAAGTAAAGATTAAGCAGCCCACAGAAAAAGAGAGTTTCTAAATTTGGGCATCAATTCAAAACACACCTTTGAATGACTAAAATAAGGATAAAAACTGTCCAAAGAGGAAAACTGGAGAACAGCTCTCTGAATTCTGAGGAACTTCTTTACTTTGAGGGTGGTGGAGCACTGGAACAGGCTGCCCAGAGAGGTTGTGGAGTCTCCCACTCTGGAGACATTCAAAACCCGCCTGGACGCTGTCCTGTGCAACCTGTTGTAGGTGACCCTGCTCTGGCGGGGGGGGGTGGCCTAGATGATCTCCAGAGGTCCCTTCCAACCCTGACTATTCTGTGATTCTGTGATTCTGTGAAATCATTGCTTTGGAACCATACCTTGGTTTAAGGGAAACAGATGCTTACGTTAATGGCTTTAGGTATAGCTTGCAAAAAGGTTCAACTATGTCAGCTAACTGAACTATGAGGTATTTCAAATATATTAAAATAAGGGGAAAATGTATTTCCTTGAAAATATGGTTCTATAAAAGCCTAAAAATGGATACGATGGTGAATTCTTCAGCTACTTGTGTGACACCGCTTCAGTAACCCAAATTTTATTCCAATTTAAAGTCACATGGAATGTTAGAATAACTCCTTGTGTACTTGAAAGAGAAAGATTAAAAAAAAAACAACTCTTTATGTCCCAAGTTTGAAGATTCATGCTACCTTTAATTAATCAACTATGAATCTTCACCATAAGCTAAGAAATAACCTAATCTTCTGGAAGAGAATCATTACCAAAAACATCATGTTGTTACATGTGCTACATTTTTCTTATAAGGAAGAGTCAATTTTAAAGGATGATAGAATAAACAAATTGGATGGTTTGCATCATTCCAATTAATAATAGATTACTTCTTAATTGTCAAATAAATTTACTGTCTTTTCAATAATTATCAAGACTTCCAGGGAAAAATAAGTGCCAAGATCTAACAAATTCCTTGCTTACATTCTGTGTGCTTTGTGTCAGTCTCAGAATAGTTACATCTTATGCCATTAGCTCTTTAAGTTGTGGAGTAAGGAGCTGGTCATTCCATAATTAATTATAAGCTCCCATCTAAAGACTCAAAGCCTATTGAATTCACCAATGCAGAAACACTTAAGAAAGTTAATCTGAAGTAACTTCTAAAGTGGTTTAATTAAAATGAATTAAAGCCCTGTATTGATCCTTTTTTTTCAAATTTTCAATGGATTTAATTCAATGTAGTCCACTTCAACCTTCAAAGGGAATTAAGTTAAATTAAATTAGGGCCATTTTAATTCTGAATATGCGTCTACATTGGGATTAATGCATTCTAACTTTACACAGGACTACAGGAACAGCAAAAAGAACCCTACAGTGAATTACCTAGTTCATAACAGCTGCCTATGCTCACATTCTTTCTCCATAGAAAATTCATTTCAAGGTAATCTTGCTTTGCAGTGAGATGGGACAAAATGACCATTTATTCATATCTTACTTTGACATGTTGGGTATGTCCTTATTTCCACACCCAATTGATTTGAACAAGCTCTCGTGAGTATTCAAGACAAATATTTTTTGTTGCAATTAAGTCAGAAAGAGCTCAATAAAAAAATGACTTCCAAAGCCATAACAATAAGGTTATTTTGGAACAATTCTTAATTTTTTTTTTTTGTCCTCTTAATGTTTCTTACATGAACAGATAATTTTTTACAAAAGATTTTCAAAAAACTTAATCTTCTCTTAAAAAGACAGTTTTGATGGAAATTTGTTGATCACTCCCGAGCATGGCAATGACAATGCTTGTTGGTTTTTATTAGCAGTGAATGAAAAGAATCTCAGAAATGCATTACTGAACTGGCCTTACTGGACTTGTGTTGTAGAGAAATTGCTCTGTTATGCAAGAAATATGCAATCAGAAAAAGTGTTTCCACTTATCAGACAAAACAGCTAACTCAGAGTTGCTGATTTTTGATACATAGTTTTGGGAGTGGATTCAGCAAATGATGTAAGAGAATTTAGTAATACACAGAAGAAAAGAAAGAAAAAAAAAGATACCTGTTCTTCAACATGCTTTTACTCTGTACCATAAATGTTGCTTTCCACATCTGATATGTAACAAGTACACTACTAAACTAAATAAAATTAGTTAGTCTGCAGTTGAGGTAAAATATTACTGTCACCACAATGGAAGGCAAATTCGCCAGATTTTGATTTACATGCAGAGCATTAATTTACAAAAGAGTTCAGAAATATAAACAAAGCCTCAGAATCAAGCAAGGGAAATCAGGTAGGAAAAAATGTCAAGAATTATTATAAACAAGCATCTGTTCTCTTCCAGGTCTTCATAAAATCATATGTAATTTCCATTAGGAGTCATCTGAAGCTAATACTTTATAAAATTTATAAAATAGAAATTGTTTAATCGTCAGTAGTATTGAACAAACACTGAAAGCTTACATACATACAGCTGATATGAGAGGTGCCCTATCAAAATATATACATTGTCTCAGCTATAAGATGCCCTTTATATGTCTATTTATTAGATGCACATGATTAAGAGTAGGCTTAAAGCATATGACTATTTCTGACATTAATCCACTGGTTACTGCAGCTTTTATACTGCTTCTTGCTGTTGTGCAAAACCTTCAAGTTTGCAGAAAAGTTTTTCAAACAAATGTATTCAGCTAAAAATTGCCCATCTCTTTCAAAAGATATTGTTGTCTTTCCATTTCTGCCATATAATTATGCTTTACTGCTGTCCATTGCCTCCACCTATGGTTTAAGTTTGCCTTCATAGTAACCAATCATGCGAATAGAGTTGTCAAACACAGTAATGGAATTATTTTCCTTTGAATAATATTTGGTCAGACAGTTGATTTGGTCAGTCCGTTTTAGGCCTCTGAATAGAAGTTGTCCTTTGCAGTGTCAGGATGACAGTCATGAAATGCATTTTATATGTGACAAATGTAGACCTTTGCATTTCAGCCAAAGCTTTTGTGTAGATGCAAGAAGTTCATTGCTGTAAAATGTTATTTTTCTGTGCAGTTATTTGGATTTCACAAACCTAAGAGGTGAAGTCATTATGATTTTTGATAAAACAGCTAATATTAGATTGTAAACTAGGCATAAAAATAGGACAGAAATAATATTTGTCTTTTAATGCTTCAGGTAGCATAATGAATTACTGAAATTTGATGTTCAAAAAACAACAAAGTTCATGCTTACTTCCAATAACTTTTTTTTTTTTTTATGGTATTACAGGTATTTTCATGTGAAAAAAAAGCAAAACCTAATATAAAGAAGTTAATGTAACAGTCACTATCATGGCTAACACACTACATTAGAAATTTTCCAGAATTTGAAGCACGAGTAGCTGTATCTCAGGCTAAACAACCAGTGTTATTTTATGTTGATAATTTGCGAATGAGACTTAAAACAAGTACACATGGGTACTTGACACATAATGGGTCACGTGACACAGAGCTGCAGGAGGTTGGAGGATTTCTTCCAAATTTTTATGCTGTTGAGACTCAATATGATCTCTGAATGGATTCTTAATCAAAATATTTTGAAAATTATATATTTAGTTAATTTCAAGTGTTTTTTTTACCAATGGATTATTGCCATTTCTTTCCTTGCTCCTACACAGAAAAATACGTTTGTGCCAAGGATTACATGGAAGAAAGAAAACAAAACCACATAGGCTTAGTACCTCATGAGAAGGTGAATGAATTTGTTTTTATTAATAAAAATTCAACAGTGAAATGCAGCCTCTGAGATGTGGTCAAAAGGAAGAGAAAAATCACGAGGTGAATTTTTGTATTGCACTGGCTATTCAACAGGCAAAACTAGAAAGACACTTCAATGCTACCTTCTATACAATCCTATCAAAGACAGATGAGGAAAATAAAATTTGCTCAAGGAGGAAAAAATATTGCTTAAAGCAAGTAAGAACCAAGGAATTGTGTTCATCTGGCATTAATATTAAAACCCTTACAAATCAAACAAAAATACTGACATGTAAAAGTTGTAAACACTCTAAAGATTCAAGTGGGAAAGCAGATTTCTAAATGTGATCTCAGGAAAGAAATAAAAATTTAAAAATATCTTTATTTGTGGCAATGAGTTGGGGATGAAGAACTAAAATGTAATCTGAAAGTAAGAGCCTTTAAGGTGACAGCATTTAAATTTGAGAGGATGCCAATACTGTTGAAATGTAATAGATATCACGCTACACTATAATACAAAATTAAATACCTCTTGCTTTTTTATGGAAAGATCTGTTTACCATTACAATGTCAGAACTTAATTCCACCAAGAAATACAATCAAGAGACTTCATGAAACTATTTAGGGAATGATAAACCACTTCTTCTGAGAAACCACTGAAATAGATGTGCTTTGTACTGCAAATTCAATAGGCTTTAACATGATTTTAGCAGTTGTACTTTTTCTTCCAGTCTGAGGAAATAAACAAAACAAGTCTCAAATTCCACTGAAAAAAAAGTGCCTTACTTTACTACAGAATTGTATTACATCACTGGTTAGAAAATTGATTTTCAGATTAAGGTATGTCAATGTCATTTCAGATCTATAAACACAGCAGGGGACGTTAATGAAAACCTAGATCAAACTAAAGCTTGCATTATTACTCTTTTTCTTCCATCTCTGAGTTTTAACAGCTACTCTCAGCATTGCCAGCAGATGGCACATAAGAGCATGATCAAAAGTCAAGCACCACTAACTTATTTGAATCAGAGTCCTCTAGCAGTTTTCAACCATTTTCAGCTTGAGAACCTTTAAAAATACTCAGTCTTCTGTACAGAAGACTGAAACATTTTGAGATCCACTAGAGAAACTGTACGTGGACACCAAAGGGTCTACAGGCTGCAGTTTGACAAAAACAGATCAAAGAATGAGCTTAGAGTGCTGGAGGAGCCAGGTGTCATAAGGGAGTTTTCAGTTAAGCCTTGCCCTGCCTAACAAGTATTTGACATCACTGAAGGACATAATCTGTCAGAGATAAGACTGAACTGGAATTTTATAGAAGAAAAGCTCTCTTCCTGATCAGTTTAGAGAAGAAAGGTAAACAAAGCCAGCCTGGTCACTAGGAGGCTTTAGGAGGCTATGCAGACTGAGCAGTCCTTAAGTAATCCTAAAGCTGAAGGAGGAAAAATAAAGGGGTTTTTACATATTTTTTTTTTTAATCTTTGTTAGTAACGGCAAGCATCTCAACAACTTTGTAAGTCCTGTGTTTTGTATTTTCACTGATGTGCATTTCTTCATGGGGAGGACAATAAGCAGTCCCTCTGGCTGAAATATAGTGCTTACTACTTTGTGGGAGTGCCTGCAGGCAAATCTGAGTTGACCTGAGCATTATTCATTTTAAACTTTCAGAAATCACAGCCTACTATTCACCTCCTTTTCATGACATTTCTAAACAGATAATTCTCTTGGGTTTTCTTTTTCCCTGCTTGTTATTTATGTTTTGGGATTCATGTATGCCCTCTCCTCTCTTGTTAATGCATTAAAAATAAAATGGCTATTAAAACCAAAAATATATGCAGAGTTTCTCATGTAATTACTCAATTATAGGACCCGTTGGGCTTAAAAAAAGTACCAATAGAGTAAAGTAGTAAAAGCTGCTAATATCTAGTTTAAGAACTTCATTTTTTCCTAGTTTTGTAATACTTCTTTTGGTTTTTTTCTCATCCCTGGAGGACAGAAAATAGTCATAATCTGACAAAAATTATTAGAACAGTTTAATATGTTCTGATTTGTGATGAAGACACTAGATTTATCACAACCATTTCTCAGCTTTGTGCTAATGATTTCAGAACAATTTCTGTGGTTTACTTTCACAAACAATTTAGTCTCTCTTTACAAAGAAATTTTATATTTTTTATTTTATTTTATTTTCCAGCAAAGGTCTGCGTGCAGCATTGTGCCTTATCTTGTTCTTTAAGTAATGTAATGGTATTTCAGATAAACTGCTAAATCCCAAATGTGAATGAGAGGCTTTCTTTAATTTGTTTTCTGTAATTTCTTTATCATTTGTAAATCTCAAAACTCCTGGTTTCAGCTGGGATAGAGTTAAATTTCTGTCTTGTGGTTGCTGTGGTTTCAGATTTACTATGAAAGGAATGTCAACAATGAATATAGTTTTAGTTGTTGCTAGGTGACGTTTATACTATTCAAGGACTTTTTTCAGCTTCCCGAGGAAGCTGAGAGGGAGCATAGACAGAACAATGGAATGGCCAATGGTATATTCCGTACCATAGACATCATGCTCAGTATATAATTGGGATTGGTCAGCGGGCAGGGATCTGCGATCACTGCTTGGAATGGGCTGGGCAACCAATTCGCCAGGTGGTGAGAGTGACTTGTGCCATATTACTTTATCTTGTATATTCTTTTACCATTATTATTATTGATATTTTCTTTTTCTGTTACTGTACTATTAACCTGTCTTTATCTCAACCCACAAGGTTTTTTTCCCTTTCCTTTCCCCTCCTTTTCTCTCTCTTTTCCCTACCCTTCTGAGGGTAAAGGGGAGAACTGCATGAGCAGCTGCATGGTCCTAGCTGCTGGGTGGGGTTAAACCACGACATCGATTTAATTTTCTGACAGTTGATTTCTAATATCTTCTTGTACTTGTGAGCATTGTTTCTGTTTAAAGAAAAGGAAATCTTAACTGCAGTCTTGTTGGAGGACAGCTTTGCTTTTTTTTGTTTTATTATTGTTCTTAATTATTACATTTCATCAGCTCAAATTAATGCATTTCTGGACGTATATTGAGCATACTTCATTTGGAACTTTTTTCTAGATGTTTCCCTCCAGATTTCAGCTAGTTCTCATATGTTCTCATATTGCACTTGTTGGAATATGAAAAGAAATAGAGGACTTAGAATTGTCCTTTCTACCATGTGTATCAGCATTCCACTTCTAAGAGATGCAGAATTGCCCCTTTTCCAGCTCTGATGCTACAGTTACTGGTGGTGTCCTGAACCAGGGGAGAGTGATAATGAAAACAATCACATAAGATGAAGTCTAAATTAATGTCTAGCTCCCAATATCCGTTCTATTGTCTGTACTCACTCTCATTCATGTTTGCTTATGAATATTCATACTAGTGGTAACTCTATAGTTTCTGAGAAAACAAGTAATTCTACTATGTGAATCACATTAATACATTTATGATTCCTCTAAACTGTAATTATCCTTTTGTTTTAACTACCCTTTAAACGATTCTTTTTTACCCAGTTCCTGCCAAAAATTCTTCAAATTATGAGTAAAAAATTAAAGTAAGGAGTGATTTGCCTAGTTCGAAAAAATGTATTATTAGAAGACTGCAGGGAAAACTATTAGTCTTCACTTATTAAATATTAGATTTACCTCACCTAGTTCTGTGGAAAATGTCAAGTTTGTAATCTATTTTTAATCTGAAAAACACCTGAGAAATAACTGAATTTGTAGATGCTTTTTGTTAGCAACTTAATTTGGCAAATGCTTCTAGAAATAAAAGATGAAAAAAAGTTATGTATCCCACTCTACCATGTTACCCTCTTTCATTTCTCCAGGATTTTCTTTTCTAAATAAAGCCAACATAGAATATCCTGGAAGGTTTTATTTTCTTTTTAAGTGTTCAAAACTACTTTGGATGAGGCATACAAAGCCTCCAGATGTATTCTGTCTGCAATAAACATTAATTCAAAGCCCCATTTGCTGATTCCTTCCATCCCTTTAAAAATACACACACTTGAAGAAATGAATGCCCCCCCCTCCAGTTTTTATTACACCTGCAACATAAAGTATTGGAGTTAGTTTCTGGCTAAGCAGTTCAGTCTAACATCACCAATATAGCTGCAGGTCAAAGTTTAATCAAGATGTGTTACATGACTAGCCCACGTTATTCTATATGCTGCTTCAGTATATAGAATTTCTTCATACAACACTACTAAAGCTAGCTAATGTCAGAAGTTTCAGAAATTGAGAGCTAGCTAAAGGGTTGGGTTATTGGTTTGGGTTTGTTTGGTTTGGGTTTTTTTTATGTGACTTGTGGATGTTACTTTTTTCCTTTGTGATTCTAAAGTTATTGTAGACACTTGAAGATACAAGTCATCTCGTCACCTTCATATATGATGCTTGGAGGGCATGAAGACTAAAAGTATTTTCTTGTTATTGTCTCAAACTTTGAGCTTTCCCTTCATAACTGAGAGAAACTGCAAAGATTATGCTCTCCATAAGAATTACTCTTTCTATATATTATGCCACCATCCCTTTATGTTTCATGGCCTCCCCATCTTGCAGGAAATATGCAAGCTTTATACTACTTTATAGAAAAGAGCCAGAACATTTTAATAGAACATGTTACATGTTTTTTTAGATCTGAAAAGTCTTATACTAAGTAATTAATGTACATACATATGATATTTTAGTCATGGTTTGAGGAGTTTTAACCCCATATTATCAGCCTCACAACAATTAAGGAACCTGATTTTGCAGGTAGAATAAACCAAACAAGGTCAAGCATTACCTTTTATTTTCCAGAACCTTTATTCTCTGTAAAAATCAATGTACAAAGATGTGTTTAAAAAAATCCTTATTTATTTGGATTTCACTTTGTTTACGTAATAGCAATAATTTAAGGAAGGATTTATGTCATATAATATTCTAAAAATTATCATGAGACTGCTCCAGTCTACCACGTAGCCCATTACATTTTATAATCCTTATGTTATTGATTTTTATCTTCTTTTGTCCCAGTCCACTTCTCAAAGACTGACCAGTATAAAACCCCACACTGCATGTTATGGAAATATGTACAGTTACAGATGACAAATTAATACTCCAGACCACAGATCTTAATGTAGCACTTCCAACTTCCTTGATACTAATGCTGTATTCATTTATTACTTTCCTATTCTCCAGGTACTAAACTATCAAGTTAATTCTTTGCCTTCTCTTTCTATACCATCAGTTTTCATTACCACTTCTTTATAACACTAAATATGTTTGCTAAGCATGACCTCTCTTTTAAACTATACTGCTATATTTGAGTGCTACCTTTTCAAGAGTTCTCTTTAATCAAATGTTCAAGAGCAATTTCCTTTGCAAGGAAGATGTATTTCAAACTACATTATCTTTTTCAACTGTTTTATAAAACATTTGCTTCTCGTTTTTCCTTCCCACTTTTCATGAAGAGTTGAGTATAACAACCATGCTGTGTTAACTGTTAGTATTTTTCCAATT
>VZSZ01001067.1:0-39020 GCA_013398815.1 Ibidorhyncha struthersii
GGTTCCACAGAAAATCCTGGAAGCATGGTCTTGTTGTACACCTCAGCGATCCAAATGCAAAAGGTAGCTAAAAAAGTTTTTAAAAATTTATTCTGAAATGAATCGCTTGACTATTGGACCCTTTTGTGCTATTTAAATGGCTGAAGAAAGGGATACAATCGTAGCAGAGGAAAATCAAAATTACTTTATGTTTTGTGCAAATAACTCTGATCCTGCAGCCAGGAATTATATTGAATGATGTGCATGTATTTAAGCCTTACGCAGTATGCTGTAGCAGACTTTCACAGTGTCCTGCCCTTACTGAATTTAGTAGGTGTATGTACTCCCAACGAGCCATAAATGATATGACCTATTGCCTTACTGCCACCCATAAACATGAGCTTCTTCACCCTAAAATCCTCTGCAACTAGCTGATGGGCTGCCTGGTGGACATGTAAGCCAATTGTCTCTTGGTACTGCTAAGCCTCCATGTG
The DNA here is from genome assembly GCA_013398815.1 of Ibidorhyncha struthersii. NCBI lineage: Eukaryota > Metazoa > Chordata > Aves > Charadriiformes > Charadriidae > Ibidorhyncha > Ibidorhyncha struthersii. Next base: position 474 of record VZSZ01001067.1, read on the forward strand.
TGCCTGGTGCCATATTTTGAAAATTTTGCACCTAAGCTAGAAACCTGGTTTTGAGAGCAGGCTTGAGGGGTCACTCAAGAGGGAGTTAAAACACAATAAGAAGGGGTTTTCATGTGAATAAAACAATTGGAATTTGACCTGTCCAGTTGTCAAGAAGAAACTTGCCTCATCACTATAGTTTTAGTTCCAAAACTTTTCCTTTAAGTATTCCTTCAGTTAACACAGAGGCATAGTGCTGGTGTGAAAAGGTTCTCTTTGTAAGGTGTGGTATATTCCTTTTCTGCATGTTTTCCTGTGTCAGACACTGACTTATGCAAACTGACTGTTCCACTTCACCCACTCACTAATGGTATCTTAAACCAGCAGTACATTCATTTTTCAGATCTTTGTAGTTTCTGATCTGTGTCATTGACCTAATGTGCTGTAGAAAGCAAATGTGGCTTATAGCTTGTTGAAAAAGTGGATAAAATAGAATTATATCAGAGGAGGAGGCCAATGAAGAGTTATCTCCAAATCTCAGGAGCCTGGAACAGACCAGTCTATTAAAAAAACTACTTGTTTGAGCGAGTAGACCAGCGTGCGCTACTCAAAATACTTTAGGTGGCATTTTGGCATAAGGAGATGGATGATCTTTCTGGTAACGAAGTCCTATACAAGATAGTAAATTATATTAGAAACTGCTCCTCGTTTTTATGTGTTTGTCTAATGACAGCAACATGGTAAGTAAGTACAATGTGATTTCTTTGGGGGCAGCTTCTGAGTTTACAAAGAGCTGCGTGTAAAAGGTAGACTGGTTGGACAAGGTGACTGAGTGGTGCCTTTGGAGATGCAGTCCCTCCCCTGAGTACTGGGAGTAAGTGGTAAGTCACTTTGCATTTATTTTTTTCATGGTTGGAAAACCATAATCCCAAATATCTACACATTTCTTAATCATTTTTTGGCAAAGCATCAGCAGAGCTTCAAGAAACTAGGAAGTGTTTCTTACTGCCCCTCTGCTTCCCAATTGTCCATTTTTGCTGGGAGCTGAAACCTGTCCCATGCAAACTCCATAGATGCAAGAAGCCTTCCCACATGTACCTGAGGTGGGATACCATCTGCACTGGTACAGCTCTCCTTCTCGCACAGTCCTCTTCCAGGATGTCCTGGGCCCCTGTGGTCTCTACACCCACAGCAGCTCCGTCCTGCTTGGACACTTGCCTGATTAGAACCAGGAAGGGGAAAGCATGACAGCCCTGCTGCAGCCGCTCTAGTTTCTGTCCTCTGAAATGGAGACAGGCGGGTAACGCTGCCTCCACGCTGTGATGAGATGCCAACAAGAAAGGGGAGCACACAGCCACAGGCAGCCCAGTGGGGGGACTTATTGTTTGAGTTGTGTCATCGTTTGGTGTCATGTATGCATGGAGTGGTGATGCTGCACCTCACGAGCACAGAGACCAGTAGTTCCAGCAGCCTTTGTGGGATGCAGCATGTTATCTCCCCTCACCCATTTATTTTAACATTTCAGCTGACTAGATGGGATCTGCAGCAGAGCTTTATTTCCACTCCTGCCTGTCTCTGATTATCCGCATGGAGCTCCAGAAGCAACCCATGAATCACAAGCATGGTTACAGGAGCAAGGAGGGGAAGAGAAGGGAACAATTACCACTTTTATATCAGTTTTATTAGAATAAACCTACCTCTATTTCAGGTTACAGCTGAAGGTAAAATGCCAGAAGAATATTCTCATCCTTCCTTATGCAGCCATGTTAATTAACGCTCAATAAAATAAAGTTCATATATTTCAGGTGAAAGTCTTTGTAAGGAATGTAAGGAACCCACTTGCCAATGCTTTACTTTTATTGCTTAGAAAATACAGTGATTTTGTACAGTTGAAATATATATGTTCGTGGTCAAGATGAAGAATACGTTAAAAAAACTTCAGAAGTACTGGATTTCGGAAGGGCAAGTAGTTGTTCTTTTCAGCTGTTGTCAGAATAGGACCATAGCTAAACTAAAGGAAACAATGCTTAGATAATTGGCAAGAGGACTTGGAGGAGTATTGTGTCTGTGCTCTTTCTTATTCTGGCAGATCTGTCTTTTTCTCAAAGGAGGCAGAGAAGACAGGCTTACATGGAGCAGGTGCATAGTGAACACAAGGGATTTCTCTTTAAATGCAAATGTGGTTGTACGATAGATTTATATGCACAGTAGAACCATTGGGAACAAGAAAATGGAACATATGCATCAGATACCTTATTGATTTAAGGTCCCAAGAGAGTTTTCAACTGGGGGGGGGGAATAATTAATTAATTATTGTGGTGAAAATATGACCTGCTGCTTACCTGTCTAGGGTGTAACTGTAATTTCATCTTCTAAGGTAAATCTCCAAGTGATTCAGAGATCTGAAGGTCTTAGACATATCAAAGAGAAGTACAATTCAGCAGTCATAGTTTGGCAGTTGGGGCAGTCCTTCACTGGGTATATTTTCTTGTATGTTAAGGAGCATTTACAAAAGCTTATTTTGAATATGAATGTGGTTGATTTGCACTTCATAAAGAATTGTTGAGTAATGCCTGAAAAATGTATTTTTTCTGGTTAAAACGTAGCATTAGGTTTGGAAGGTTTGCTGTAAGCATTTCCTTTTCGGTTCCGTTTCCTCCCCAGTTCTTGTTTGCAGTCAAACTGCTGGCATTATTTTTCTTTGTTTATACTGGAGAAAAGGGCATTGTCTCACTTATCTTTTAAACTCAATACAGTGTATTACATGACCTCTCCTTGTGTATAAATCCTCCCCCCTCTCCCCCACCTGTTTTATTGTTACTGTATCAATCTGGAACTTGCCATTTAAAATGAAATTCTAATCAGGAACTTAACACTTCCCTTCAACCCCCCTGTTTTAGCAAACTTGTTTACATCTGTGAGTAAAAATCAGGCTGTGCTGCATAGCTTTCTCACATGTGCACGACAGGGGTGTGCACATGATTATGACTTGAAGCTCTACTGCTCTGCTGGTTATTCATCCATGCAGTTCTTTTGCAGGATCTGGTCATAGTGACTGGCATTTTTCCTGAGAAATAGGAAATACGTTCATCCGTCCAGACTAACAACATACAAGTGCTGGCATGTTTGTACGTGCATGTACGTATCTTGTGTTCTCTTCTGCTAAAATACAACTGTAAATGTTCTGCCTTTTGTATGCTGTGCGATCAGTGCCAGTTGAGTCACAGTAGTAAGTTTATGAATTGCTTTTGACTTGGCTCGAGATTTTAGATGTTGAAGTTGTCAGCATGATGAGAGATTTGAGTATTTGTAAATGCTGTGTCCAAGATGTTTTTAAAAATAAAAAAAAAACCAACCAAACAAAATAAAGCAAAATAAAAGTGGGAAATATAGTGCACACAGAAACAGAAGCAAGGTAAATAAGCTGCATGTCACACTGCCTGACCCACACTTCTGTTGTGCTCAGTCTAAGTATATTCATTCTCCCCTTGTACATGCAGGAAGTCTTAAAGTATGTGTCCTAATTATGTTAAATATTGGGGTATTATAATTTTGCAAACTCATACATTGAGCACTGGATAAAACACAATATTTGTGCTTGTTGCTAGGACATGGGCAAAAACTTATGTTGAGTTACAGAATGGAATCACCAGGAAATTGAGTTATACTTACATCACTAATTATTTGCTTTTCATTAACCTAAACCAGATTTTTAAAGTAGAGGTAAAGGAATTTATGGTGGCTAAATGTAAGCAACTTTGAATAAATACTGTAATCTTGAACTCTGCCAGTGCTTTTCACTTTGTGTCCGCAGAATCATGCTTACCTGGGCCCCTTGACTAAAATTGTTCATGTTGAAGTTAATAGGCAACCTTGTGGTAGATGTGAATGGAGTGAGGTGGTGTACCCGTGGAACAAGCAACAGGTTAGAAAAAGAGGATTCAGCTTTGCACTGTTCTTTTGAATATGATACATTCTACAACATCTTCATGCAATTATTTGCTTACAGATATTTTGTAGCGTCATTTTTAGGGGTTTGTTTGTATACCTGTATATACACCTGTGTATTAGTGATTTGCATATGGCATTTTAAGTTTTCCATAGGAAAGGGACAGCTACTTTTTAAAGTCTGATTATGATAACAGTAGTTGCTGTTATGATTGAAGGGGCCAGATCTTGGAAAAAATGCTGTCAGAGCAATTAGTTGCAAGTTAAAAGAGAACCGAATTTGTGATACAGTGTTACAGAGCACACCGTGGAGTTCCAAAAATTAATGGTTGGGGGTTTTGCATTTAGTTCAACATGTTTCCGTTAATGTTTGTTTGTGTTAGTGTACCAGTACCATGAGATACTGCTCTTAATTCTGGATTCACGTAGCCTCTGTTTACAAACAGCTCAATACAGCATTTCTTGGAACAGAATTTTGGGAGCACCAATATCTGAGAGATTAATATAAAATCATTACTTGTTTTTATTTTTCAGCATCATGAATCAACTACTGCTATATATGACACAAATTTAGCAATTAGCTGCTCGGTAGTGCTTTCAAAAGCATTGATAATGTCAGTCTCATGGGTAGGTTTTTCACACCGTACTTGGCAACTTTAGCTACCGTTCTCTAAGACTGAACAGAGAGCAATTAAACTTTCACCCACTTCCTTACAGTTGTTCTTAAGGGTCGTAGGTGAAGCATATTGGCAAACAGTGTAATGGAAACTGTATTTCTGCTCTTTAATGTGATGCTCCCTATGTGGAGGAGTTAACTGTTGCTTCTCTGCGCTTCCGAGTACAGTGCTTCAGGAATCGCATCTGAGATGAAAAGGCTGGAACTGCACTGCCCGATGACTGGAGGTTTAGCTGTGATTGAGTGCCAAGATGCCCAGGTCCAAGTGGAGCTAAGTGGAGCATGACTGTGCACATCCTCAGTGTTTCCGTAGAGAAAGGCAGCAGCGCCAGATTTTTATCCCTGCACCCAGAATTTTCTGTATTTCACTAGCTTGCTTCTTCCCATGGTAAATTAGCCCGTGTGTAATCCCTGCTGCTGTGATCCGATTCCTACCAGAACTTTAATTGTCTGAGTCAACACTAGCTTGTGTGTCTTTATACTCTCCTCATAAGGCAGCTAAGCGTGCTGAAGAACTGCATTCCTTCTTAACTTGTCTTCTGGTTGTGATTTAGCAAAATGCACACAGAATCTCCCTGGAGTGAATCATTCATTACGCAGTCAGTTTACGAACATGCATAAATCCCTTTGGTCACTTGCTGGACAAATGGTAGTAAGCCGTGCCTGAGAGGTTGTAGTGTCTGTACTAGTTTGTAGCTAGTAGAGGATGTAGTGTTGCAGTTGTACAGCACGCCACTGCTTGAGGGGAGGAGGTCCTGAATTTGAAGGACTTTATCAGCTCCTGGGTTTCTGCATCATGGTAAGTTCTGCCCCTGGTAGCAGCAGTGGTGGATGAAGGCATTGTTAGTTTCTTGATGTTCTTCTGAAATAACTGGCCTTGAAACAGATGACTAATATGCCTGCTTAGGTTAGGGCTTTGGTGTCCAGCATTAGTGCGTTATGAAGAGGAATGAGTGCCATTTACACCTAATGCAGTTGCCTCCAGCTGCCTGGAGAGTGTCACAGTGTCTCTTCATTAGACAGTAAAGCTGGGTGAGTCGCTGTACCTGAAGGATCAGGTTAATCTGGCCTGGATCTGTGAATACGCACAGGAAAGGCCAACCAGCACATGTTACGGTGTCCTCCAGGAGTACAAGGGAAGCAGGTTGTGTAGGGGAAGGAATTAGCCCTGCTAATACAATTTAGCAAAATGGACACTCTCCAGCATGTGTTCCTCATCAGGTCCCATATGCTTTATGGTATGTTCCCAGGCTTGGCTTTTTGCAAATGCAGTTTTTAGATGAAAGTATCTACAGTAGCACTATTTCTGGATGTGTCTACACTGGAATCGAGTAGTGTGATTGCAGGACGTGCAGACAGATCTGTACTAGCTTTGATCTATATGTGATGTGCAGACATGCCAGCCTAGACTTAAGAGAGGGCTGTCCAAGCCTTCTGGACAGATTGTTAAGCCATGCTGAAGTCTGCTTTCATCTGTCTTCACTGCTATTTTTAACTGAGCTATCTAGATTAGCACTACCGTGACTACTCCTACACATGCTAACATAAATTCACGACTGCGTGCCCTGTAACGTTGATGGTGGATGCTCTGCATCTGGGCGTGTGCCCCTTATTCTTTGTACTGAGACACTCTAGTTTTCTTTTCCACTGAGTTTAGTTGTTTATTTCACAATGTAATTCCCCTCTGTAAGGAATTATAGAAAGAGCAACAGAGTGTAGGAGAGACTTCTGGCAATTTTCCACTCCCAAAACTCATTCTATAGGCTCTATTCCAAGTTTGATTGTTAAGCTCAGCCTTAAAGAACCTCCAGATACAGGCCATACATTTTTGCAAGTGTTAAAATCCGGGTGAGAAACCAGGTTGATCGAGAAACGTTAGAAAGTTAGCATTTTAAAATGTTCTTTATGAAAGCACTGATTCTAGAGTACAACTATGTGAAAATAATTGTGAAATCATATGAAAAATACCAGCAATGACTGTAAGGTGGTTATCACATATAAAACACAGTCCCACTTTATTAAAAGGATTTGAATATATTTTTAGGAGAAGGGATGTGTATGGTTTTTGAACATTTCAAGGAAGAGTCCTGCACTGCTAAGAGTTTCTTGTTTTGGTTTTGGGTTTTGTTTTTTTTAATGGATGTAGTAAGGGTTATTTTTGCCTTGTCAGTCAGATTAATTATTAAGTTACTCCACAGTCCTGTCAATGAAGTGCTTCTAATTAAGCTACCATGTTTTAAGAGTAAAGTTTGACAACAGCAGGTATACTTGCACATCAGATTTTAGTATTTTTTATTCAGAAATAGACTTTCACTTCCTCATTAAAAAACAACCAACCAACCAACCAACCAAGACTGCATAAAGCAGCAAAACCGATATGTGTCTAAGGACGTAGTCTGAAAAGATCTGTTGAGTATCCAGTTCTTCTGCTGTGCAATTTTCATGCTATTTAACAAAGACAACGGAGAAAACATGGCTTGAAAATTGAAGTTAGGACATAAAAAGATGAATTCATGCAAATTTTTTTCATGCCACAAAAATATTTCACATATAAGCAAGTATTTTCAGATACAGAGGAATACAAAATAGACTCTAACAAGGCCTATTTTTCTGTGACATGAGACACACTGTAGAGGAGTAAGGTGAAGCTGAGGTTTTCAGTGTGGTGGAATGTTGCAGCTTACTTATCTGCCAAGAAGATACTTTGTTTCTAGATAAATGATTGAACTGAAATAAATAAAATATTCCTTCATCTTCGCTTAAACAGTTCTTTTTAAAAAAGTATACCTTAATGCCTGTCCTAGACACCTTCCTGAGGAAAAAGCAGCTCTGGTTTGCCAGATGGAGCATAAGTGTGCAAATATGTACCAGCTAAGCCTGGTTCTAGCACCACGTGGTCTTGAGTAAATTATCTAACTCTTTTCACTTATCCTCCTATAAAATGAAAATAAAATATATTAGGGCACTGCAGTAGCAGAATTGTCAATAGCAACATCTTTTTGTAATATGGAGACCTAGCAGTGCTTAATATTTTTCATTATGAAAAGGATTCATCCTTTTCCTGCACACTTCCAGCACCTTCATAGTTTGAAGGTTCTAGAAGCTGAGCGTATCTCCCATGGTCTGCTTAGTTTTCCTCAATCCCCTCAGTGGTCCTGCATAGTGTTAGGGGAGCCCTTCCACAGGACCGTGCTCTACACAGATAGCTCATCATGTACTAGAAGTGGAGAACTTGGTGTCTTCTTTTAACTGAAGCTCCTTGAAAAGAAAAAGCCATCCATGGAAATTACATGAATAGTTAAAAGATTTGTGATGGTTACAAAGTCAGGTGCTTTACAATTAAAAGATGGGAGAGCCACCTCATGCGGTCGTCGCTCTTCCCCTTTTTGGCAGGTTGCATGGTGGTCAGGGATGTTTAACAGATATCCTTGGCTTGTTTGCTAATAGAGGTGGAAGGCACATAGATAACGGGCTAAAGAAACAATATGAGGGACCTGGTTATGCACGACGTGGAAAAGGTGGAAGTACTGAATGCCTTCTTTGCCTCAGTCTTTACTAGCAAGACTGGCCTTCCTCAGGGAGCGGAAGGTTGGAGCAAGGAAGATGTATCCTTGGTGGAAGAGGATCAAGACAAGGAATACTTCAGCAAACTGGACATACATAAGTCATAGAATCATAGAATTGTCTAGGTTGGAAGGGACCTTAAAGGTCATCAAGTCTCCATTAACCTAACACTGCCAAAACCCAGCACTAAACCATGTCCTTAAGCACCATGTCTACCCATCTTTTTAATACCTCCAGGGATGGCAACCAAATCCGTGGACCCTGATGGGTTGCACCCAAGAGTGCTGAGCGACCTGGCAGATGTCATTGTGAGGCCACTCTCAAGAGACTTTGATCAATCATGGTGACTGGGAGAAGTACCTGAAGATTGTAGAGAAGTAAATGTCACCCCCATCTTCAGGAAGGGCAAGAAGGAGGACCCAGGGAACTACAGGCTGGTCAGCCTCACATCAGTCCCTGAGAAGATGCTTGAGCAGCTAATCCCAAAAACCATTTCCAGACACATGAAAGACAAGAAATTCATCAGTAGTATTCAGCATGTTGGGGAAATCACGCTTGACCAACTTGATAAACTTCAATGAAGAAATATCTAGCCTGGTAGATGAGGGGAGAGCAGTGGATGGTGTCTACCTAGGCTTCAGTGAGGCCTTTGACACTGCCTCCCATAAGATCCTCACAGAGAAGCTGTTTATGTATGGGGTGGATGAGCAGGCAGTGAGGTGGACTGAAAACTGGCTGTACAACCAGGTCCAAAGGGTTGTGACCAGTGGAACAAAGTTTAGTTGGAAAGCAGTGACTAGCAGTGTACCCCCAGGGTCCAATCTGGGTCCAGTCCTGTTTAACATCATCATTAATGATATGAGTGCACCTTCAGCAAGTTTGCAGGTGACATAAAGCTGGGTGGAGTGGCTGATATGCCAGAGGGTCATGCTGCCGACCAGAGGTACCTCAACAGGCTGGAGAAGGGACAGTAATCACTCAAGTTACTGCACTGACGTTCAAAGCCCTCCACCTGGGGAGGAACAACCCCACACACCAGTATATGCTGGGAGCCACCCAGATGGAAATTGGCTTGGCAGAAAAGAACCTGGGGGTCTTGGTGGACACCAGATTGAACATGAGACAGCAGTGTGCTCTTTTGGCAAAGGCCGGGAGTGATGTCCTGGGCTGTGCTGGACAGAGTATGTCTTTCAGGTGGAGGGAGGTGATCCTTTCCATCTACTTAACACTGGGCTCCCCAGTATGAGAGAGACATGGACATGCTGGAGAGAGTCCAACAAAGGGCTGCAAAAATGAGAACGAGATTGGAGCATTTCACGTGAGAAAAGGCTGAGACATCTGGGACTGCTCAGCCTGGAGAAGGAAGGCTCAAGGGGAGATCTCGTCAATGTATATAAATACTTGCAGGGAGGGTGCAAGGAGGATGGAGTTAGGCTCTTTCCAGAGGTGCCTAGGGACAGGAAAGGGGCAACAGGCACAAACTGAAACACAGGAGGTTCCTTCTGAACATTGGGAAACACTTTTTCACTGTGAGGGTGACCAAGCACTGGCACAGGTTGCCCAGAGAAGTGGTGGAGTCTCCATCCTTGGAGATACTCATAAGCTGCCTGGACGCAGTCTTGAGCAGCTGGCTCTAGCTGATGCTGCTTGAGCTTGGGGTTTGGACCAGATGACCTCCAGAGGTCCCTTCCAGCATAAACTGTTCTGTGGTTCTGTGAAACTGAAAAAAAAGAAGAGCCATTGTAATTAATACAGACAAGGCAACACTGACTAGCCTGCCACAGACTAGTGTCTGCCACTGTGCTGGTAGCCTTGTGTGGTGCTAACTACGAAACCCAAATCATTATGTAGCAGGTAGCCATGAAAGCTCTATGCTTTCACGCTTAGGTTGTCTACATTGTCTACATACTACACATCAGTGTCTGATATGTAGAAGAAATTAACTACAGTGAGAGCCATCTCCCACTTCTGGCAGAGATGAATACAGTCTGGAGATATGGACAGATAGGCAGGTATTCCCATGTGCTGTTTCTGATCCTGGCCCTTCTGCTGTGTTATTCTGTGGCTTCCCATAATTCCTTTTGTCTCTGTTTCCAGTTTCTGAATGGGAATAATAATCCTTTTTCATCTTGTAGTGGATATCGTGAATGAATTAATGAATGTTTGTGAAACACTTGGACAATACTGATGAGCTTCCTTGAAAAAGCAGTAAACGTATAAATGATCTTCCATTCACTACAGGGCTTAGACAGACTGAAATAAATAAGATTTAGACTGGCTAAATGTTGCGTGGGGGAAAACAAGAAAGGGAAATAGCCACCTGATATTTCTGAGTAGTTCTGGTTGTGCTCTGCATGAGGTAGTTATTCTTTTGTAAAATATTAGGGTGTGCATCAAAATCAGTACAAGCAAGTGAATGTCCCCATGCATAAATTTTGTAACGTTGTTTTTGATGTAGTGAGGTTTATTTCTTTAACATGGTTTCAAAAATGTAATTCAGATTTTGTAAAGGGCTTTAGGAATCTCTGAAAGAAGACACTACAAAATTACAGCTTAAAATAATATTACTACTTCTATAGTTGGCGTTTCTGCCATCATCTCAGTCCACACTTTTGTTAGAGCACTAATATCTGTACAAATGAGCGCTAATATTGAGTCATATCTGCTGCCCATATTATTTAAAATAAGTAGTATTGGATAGCAGTACTGTACCTAGGAGATCATTGCATAGCTGTGGAAGTGCAGTTGCAGTCTATTTCTGATTTCTCAAATAGAAAAATAATGACAGTTTCAGAAGGCTACATTCTGATGTCAGGGGCATAGATGCCTCTCAAGAATAATTTTGCTGCTTTTTCACTGAATTTTCCATTTTCCACCAAACCTTAACTGAAATTAAGAGTTCTTGTTTGACAGTGCTTAAATTTACAGTAGTTTACACTGTTTAACTTCTAAGAACAATGTCATAGGCTATGTCTAGGGAATAAGGTATGAAAAATTGTCAGGTTTTTGTCCTTTCTTCATTTTAATTTTATCAAAATAAAGATATTTGCACAGATGTTAATGGTCAAGTGCCATTGCTAATTATGAGAAAAGTTAATATTTGCAGTAAAATTAAGGGCTTTTTAATAGCATTTGTTTGGTTTAAAAGTAAATACCTGCAATATATGCATGCAGTCATATTTGTGTGATTCATCAAGTAGTCTCAAATGAAAGTGGGCTGCTCTGAGTGACAAGGAGAGTGAGTTCTTGTGAGTGAGTTTTTGAGTTCAAGGTTTGGGTTTTTGGCCCGTGGCCACAGTATGCGCAGATACATGCTCCGTGTGATGTGCCCTNCGTGATGCTGGTTACCCACTGGTGCCCCTGATCCTGACCGTGAGTAAAACCCGCTTTACAGCAACGGGAGGTTTCACTTTGAAATTTGGAGTATTATGGTTTGTCAGAGTGGGACATTGAATGTCCCAGTGAATGTCAGTGTGCAAAGGATGGGACAGTAGAGCTGATTGCCCAGAAGGCAAAAAAACAGGAAAAAAAAGGTGCAGGTGGAAGACAGGATAGGAAAGTGTTTTGGCCCTTGTTTCAGAGAAAGCAGTCCTTCCGCACGTGAGCAGGGCAGTGCGTAGACTTCACACAGATGGTGGATACACTTGACGGATTGTGACCCTTGCAGGGAATGTTACTGACGTAGGAGTTTTCACTTAAATTTATAATTAAAGCTCACATGAAGCAAAAGATCATCATGGGACTAAATGCAGGATATATATTTTGGCAGGCAAATGTAAATGAGGCAAGTTCTAAATTTCTAACTTCAAATGCAGCATTTGAATGTTACAGACTTAAGAGAGTACCGTTTGGCATTAGTTCTTTCCCAGGATATTTCTAAAAGTAATTGAACAGACCGCTATGGGACTACAAGGTGTTGAAATGCTAATGGATGATTATTGAATTTGGGCTGAGGAATTTAAATGAGAAAATGAAAGATGCAGGGAAGGGTTTGAAAAATGCCTTTTTCTCATCTTAAAAATAATAATTAAAAAAAACCCAAACCCAACATGACCTAACAGATGCTTTGAGCATTCAGAATATATTTAGCAAAGATATCTCAGATTACTTGGTTTATTGAAACAACAGTTATAAATGAAATGTGTTCTTCAGTGAAAAAAGCAGCTTAGGAAAATTTATGGGGATGGTATACTGATTAAATTAATTCCACATTTTTCTATGATCAGTGCCACTGCAGAAAATGAGGTGAATACGGGTGTTGCATGGCATTAAGGAGACAAACCAAAGCCAGGGTTTGAGCACTGCACCACAAAACTGTAGTGTCAGATACTATGATTTAATGGAACTGATTGTGCTGGGAGCAGAAACTCATGAAGGATCACTGTCCCAGCACTACTGCCCCCAGTGCTGCTGCTATTGATTCAGTGGAAAAAGGAGAGACCTCAGTTTCTGATTTTAAATGAGTGCAATGAGTCACATCTACTTTATTAAAGACATTGACACAGAATTCCCCACCTCCCCCCAAACCAACGCATGGTTTGGAAAGGCTGAGCTCTGCTACGCTTGATTTCATCCTAACATAAGTGCTGGAGCCTGCATTAGCAGTGGTAGTTGCCATAAGCCCTTTGCTGCTCTGTCTTACTTCAGGGCCAAGTATCTGGTTCCTTGTGGATGCCGTTACTAGGGTGTATTATTTTTGGATTTTTACACAAGAACTAGGCTACCAAAAGAAGGCATCTTTTTTATTTCTGTAGTTCATGAACTTGCAACAGCCCTGCAGATGTTGAATATTCATTACCTTTGCCAAAAGACTTCAGAAGTTGTGAACACTTTTACGGCACAGCACTTTTCAAATTGTACCTGGAGCAAACTGTTATTAAAGCAAAATATCATGCATATTTGTATGTATCACTTCCTTCTGAAGCTGATTTGGAATCATATGTAACTGTTTATTTCCTGAATGTTATGTTTAATTCTCCTAAAAATGCATGTCTCTGAAGTCTTGCTCAAGTAAATACAAGGACATTGTGTACACTCACGCTTTCTCATGTGGTGCTTCTTTAGTTTGGTAAAGTTTTACGTAACTATGCAATTGTTTTAGGTGACACATGGACTTTATACTTCCAGCCACCGTTTAGGATATAATGGTTGAATTTTCATTTTTCTGTGTCTTTTCCATACAGAACAAGTCATGTTTCTTGTCTTTACTAATGGCTTATGGTACGTTAAGAGGCTTGATAGGAAATGTGGAAATGCAAAGCAAGACATCGTTAGTATTCAAAAAGTTCCTTCTTATTTGACGATGTTACTGAATAGCTGTTCAATGCTCTGCTCTTTCTTTGCTTACATTAGCAGTGTACTGATTGTGTCAAATAATTTAGGAATCCTGTCAGCTGATCTCCCAATTGTCATTTAGTAGTTGCCTCCTGAATTAAAGAAAAGGAATAAGAACTGGCTTTAATGTTGAGTGCACTGTATTTCAGTCACTAGTATTCTTTGAAATAATGAAGTGAACTGCAAATAATCTTGACATGAAATAGCACAGCATTTTATGTCTCTCTTTCAGTGTTCCAAGCAACCATGACTTGATCCATGTAAGTCTTTGGTTCAGTCTCAAATCTAAGTTTAATGGAGGATTTACAGAAATGTTGAACAGCACTAGTGCTCATACATGATTGATGCAGTGTTCTATATATATTTTACAGCTCTGCATTATAAATTATTTGGTGTTTTAGTATTAAAAACAGATGACAACCTATAGCTTTAGTATTATGTATGCACAGAAGATGGATATATACTCATACATACTCTCTGTATTTGTGATTGTTGAATCTCTATACTATATTAAAATGTATTATTCCTTTCTGCCAGCAATCATGAGTCAGTGGAAAATAATGGGCGCAATCATTTGAAAAATGCACATTCACAATTTGCTTGTATTCATCTCAAAGTTCAGACTGCAGATGTGTAACCATTCATTTTACTGTTCTCAGTGATGCATGTAAGCCTCCTGAGGATTCACATTTATGAACTTCCTGCATTGCCGTTGGTATTTAAAGTAGAACAGATAGGTAACAGGAAATAAAATGTATTTCTGTTGTAGAATTTACTGATATAAGAGGTAGTTAGAAAAAAAAAACAACACAACATGATTTTGTTAGTTCAGCTGCTGTATTTTCACTTGTAAAGTCATAAATTCAATTTGCAGTGGGCTTTTCCTAGTAATTGCAAATATTGTATATGTGTTTTCTCCAAGGAGTCACACTTCAGAATAGAAGTGGCTCTTTTTCCTAAAATTTTGCAAGAAGTCAAGAAAAAAGATTAGTATCTTTTAAGCTTACTTTGTTAAGCAAGCTTTTCTGGTCAGATTTCGTGTTTCTAAAATGACTGAAGAACAGATTTGTTAATTCCTGATGTTTCTGTTCAGTGATAATTTTCCATGGAAAGTTATGTCATACACGATCTCCTGATCTGTATGGGAATGTATTATTTTAACCTGGATTTGGTGTGAGCGTTAGATTACTGATACTCCAAACAAATGTGTTTAAAGACTTCTTTGGGTAGCTCTGTTTAAGAAAATATTTTTAAAGCACAGAGGAGGTACAAAGAACTAGTTACTAGCTGCACAATTTAAACTTGAGCCTTTGTACATTCAGTGCTCCAAAATATATCAATGGCAGATTTCCCACTGTTGTGCATGTTCTTTTTTATTACTGATTGTTCCAGATTGTGCTTCTGGTCTAATTTAATCTTATTCATAGCTTGATAGGAGATGTTTTTTTTTTTTTCTTTTGGTTCAGTTGTTTTTGTTTTGTTTTAGTCCGTTCATTATTATATCCTTTATGCTTTTTCAGTTTCAAAAAGCAAAGGAAAAAGCCCTTTCGTAGACCTTCTTAACAGACCTGCTTTTTACATATTGCTGAGATCTTGCAGTTTCAGAGGTTGTTTTGATTGTGGGGATAGTGCAGTATGATTAATCATAAATTCAAACTTATTAGAACCTTCGTGAGAAAATATTGCAATATCAATCCATTGCTGTAATTTTGGTTCTTGAAACAGTTTAGAATCCAAATTAAGAAAAATTTTTTTTTTTTTATTTTAAAACATGCTAAGATTGATTGCTGTGACGGGGGAGAAAGTGAAAATGATGTTTTAACTACAGGTATAGCATAATATAATGTTCCCTAACTGTATTTTAGATCTCCAATTGAAACATGAAAAATGCAAGTTTCCCCAGGACCAACAGACACAAAAATTTTTTCCCCGTAAATGAAGTGGTTTAAACCAAACAGGATGCTTGAAAAATTACAGCACTTACAAAATCTTTTAAAAATATTTGCAGATTACAAATTTCTTTAGACATTGGCCTCCAGGATGGTGACATAATAAATAACTTGCTTTGAAAGAGATTGCTTCCATAAAATTGAGAAAGTGAAAAAATCACCAGTGCTTTATTTACATCACCATAATTCTGCAGAGTGAAGGAAGCCATTCTCTTTCTTGCTTTGAAAACTAAATTTAGTTTACATCAAGAAAGAGATAGTAATCTTTTTTTGCATCACTCACTCACACCCTGTGGAGTACTCTAAGGCACCCTGTCCTGGCTGAGAGGTGGTGACTTGGAGCCAGTGCAGCTGATGCCAGAACTGTCAACATCATTCCTTGGTGAAAGCAGGAGGATAATCAGTGCTTGCTCTTTCCTAGACTCAAAGGGAGCTTTTCGGATTTCTAAACTGGAACGTGCACATATGTGACCACTTCTGGGGGCTAAAAGTACCCTCGCCTGAGTTCAGTTTTGGAGACTGGATGATTTGGCAGCTCTGGTTTTCAGGTGTGTACGTGAATCTCAGTTACATTAGCAGCAAATCCTGGTGGTTGTTCAGTGTAAATCTGAATTTTGGGTTCTGTAGTATATTAGAGCGTGGTGATCTGTGGAATTGCGTGTTATATGCACTCTTGCTTTCTCTATGTACACAAGTACACAACAGCCTATTTTCTGTACTAGTGAGACTGCCAGCTGATTCTGAAAGATCTTACTTAGATCTGACTTAGATCCACCTTTTCCGTAGCATGGAAATAACTGCTTAAAAGGTCCTGCTACATTTTTAGAGAATTTGTACAAGCATTAACTATCTTGCAGGCAAATGGAAAGTTCAGTTACCTTGCAGGGAAGAGTGTGGCTTCCTAAGTATTTTGATGTTGGGCTCTTTGAATCTATAAGTTAGAGGAGAGATTATTGTCTTTACCACTTAAGGTTCTACATGTGTGCCTAATCTCTTGTCGAAACTCTCCTGTAAGTTGTTTAGTAGTTTCTTTGTGTGACTCTCCAGCACTTCTTACAGCTCTGCATGCGTTTCTGCAAACCCACAAAGAATGGTACTGCTACAAAACTCCGTTGCTCATCTGCATTTGTGACTGTGTTGGATCTTTGAGTGTTTGAGCAGCCAAAGTGGGTGAAATTCTTCATAAATGGTCAGAACTTTGAGAACTTGGCTATAAGGGTTGAAGACACTGTCGGATCCAGGATTTCTGGCAGATTCAGAGTTCACTTACCCCGGTTATTCTGCCTTCTCTAAACTCAGTATCTTTTTTAAGGCAGTAAAGTTGCAAAATTTATATGTCCGAATAACTGCCTGTTCAGTGCAGTATCTGTACTGTAGTTCACATAAGGTTTTATTGTGATAGTGCAACTATTCACAGAAAAGAACTGATGGTGATGACATAAGGGATGTTCATATTTTACGTGAGCCTGAATCACCACACCAGTTCGCAGAGGACTCTTGACAGCTGCAGACAATGCACTCTTTTCTTTACCCCGTCAGGGTTCTTCTGGAATTGTAAGACATCATCTCTCATCTCCTAAGAGTATTCATGAGGGTTACAACTGACTTTTGAGTAGCAAGAATATACTTCTTGGAAGATAGATTTGCTAGATAACAAGACACCTAAGACCATATTCGTCAGTAGCAGCTAAGTGCTGAACTGAAATTGCAATCCAGAGCTCCTTTTCAGACTATACAGCTATGATAAAGATCAGTGAATCATCTGTATAATTGAAACACCATATGAACATCCTGGATCACATAAGGTTCCCAACTTTGACAGGATTCCACAATGCAAATTCTGGGATTGACAACGCTTTCTTCTGTGTAGTAGGATATATGAACCAGGAAATCCTTGTTCCTCCCTACTCACCAGATGTAATGCCCCTTTACCTTGCAACAAGTGAATGGAAAAGGTTGGAGCTGGTTTAAAAGGGATAATCTTTTAAACAGTTGCAACTGGCGCTGATTTGTTCTGAACAGTATTAAAGCTGTCTTCTCTTCCTGGAACTGGGACAGGTCTTACCTGGAGTGTTGTTGCTTGTTTCGGTGTATGTGTGTGTGGGAAAAAGGGGCAGTAAAAGAAATAGTCCTTTGTTGGAAAAATGTAATAGCAGTCTTACAACACTGCTTAGCCGACTGCATTTATCCCCAGTAAAGTGACTACACTTGTACCTTGGTCACATGCCAAGACTGATGATGCGCTTTATAGATGCAGAAAATGATGTTAATAAAACTACAAATTATAGTGCTACTATCCACAAGCACAAGCTTTCCTATGACAATGTTGTTTACTCAAAAACTAAACATTATAACATTGATGCTAAATTACTTGCGCAGATTTTAAACCAAATCTAGCCAATCAGTGTTTGTGCTTACTTGTCAGTTGCGGATAACTAAATATTTGCTTGTGAAGCTAAGCTGCTGTCTGCCAAATGTTCTCAGTTTTTGATTTTTTTTTCCTCAGTAAATAGATGTATTCCCAGTTTCTAATTTTATTCTTTTACGCCGTTCTAGAACTAGAAGTAGAAGTGCTGTTTTTTACGATTTTTAGTGAAAAAGCAGAGATTGTGGTATTTGGCCATACATTCTTTCAATAATCCCTGTCAACAGATTATACTAAATGTAACAGCTGTTGCTGATGGGCCCAATTGTCATTACCAGAGAAGAGTTCAAGAGTGCATTACAGGCTATCTCAGTGGAGGTGGAGGAGTTGGGGAGACTGGAAATGAAGATGATAGCTCAGTGGTGAGAGCTCAGTCTTTCTCTTTGTACGATAAGCAGATCGGGCATACAATTTCTGTATTTTAAATTACAGTCCCTTTCAGAGGTCACCCTAGGAGATATGGTTACATAATTTCACTCGTGAAGGCTAGCAGCTAGGAATCAGAATTTAATACTAGTTAATAGTTACCAGAGACCAGAACGATCTGGTTTTGGCACTTTTTCTTGTCGCCTTGAACGGAAATGTAGTCAGTGTGGAACAAAAAGGAAGCTACTGCTGAGTAAAAAAACTTAGTTACAAGTCAGTCAATACATAAGTGTAATTCTTTTGTCCCATTCTGGTTAATCATGAGGCCCTGTCTGATCATCTTTAGCTATTAAAACTTCGTAGCTCACACTGTCTAGCTCACAACACAGTTTGATAGCTTTACGAATGACTTCTTGTTCAGTGAAGTTTGAGTAGAATATATAAAAAGAAAATAAAATGTGCTTTTAACAGTTTTGATAGGCTCATCCTTGTTAATATTTTTGTTTTTTCCATTACCTTTGAAACTTCAACATCATTGCCCCAGTTTTTCATTCATTTGAGGCTGCTTTTTGAGTCATTTGGTTTCTTCGTATGGTTGAACACGAGGCACTAGAGTGTTTCTCTCAGCTGCAAACGTTTCCTGTTATCCAGCTCTGTTTTTTCCTACTGTTGTCACCCATGTCCATGTATTCTGGTGTTTTTCCAGACAACAAGGCTGCTTTTTGGCTCCTTCATTTCCTTTCCATGTGTCCTTAATTAACAGTGACACCCACAGAAGTAGCTAGAGTCCTTTAGGCAAAGCACTTAAAATCTTGGGCTTTAAGAGTCACATGTAATGTAGCAGGAGAGTCTGAATAGTTGTCTGGAGAGTAAAGTCCTGGATGGAGACTAACAGAAGTGCAAATGAAAAGTTTTCTGTTTGTTTTAGTAATTTATAGTGTGGAGTCAAACCCAAGAGATAGATTTAAACGTTAGCGGTAGGACATCTGTGGTCTGGTTTCCAACTGTAGTAGCAAGTCATTGTGGCCAACTGACATCCAAAAAGTTAAAAATACTATTGCAATATTTTTGCATGTGGTAAAGGAAAGCACACTGGTTTAGAAACTAATCTTACCATCTGTGATACTTCAACATGGAAGGCATCAGTTACAAATTTCTGTATGTTCATTAAAGGTCTGATTTTTTTCTTTCCCTCTTCTGCATTTTCTGCAGCTATTTCTACTGATACAGAGTAAGTGTAAGTGACAGTAAAATACTGGTAGATCAGAGTGGAGGAGTTCTAAATCCACTTTTTACAAACGTAGTAAATCATACAGGGCAGAAGTGCACCCACCCCCTTTCCTTATCTGTGCTGTCTTTTAAACACATAATTTAAACTTGCACAAATTGTAAAGGTCAGTATTGCTTCAGTGAGTGGAAGACAGTGAGGCATGCCTGTTCATCTGTTTGGTAAACAATTCTGGAAAAAATAGCAGTTGAGAGAGGAAACGATGTGTGTTTTCAGGGACAACATACACAGTAGTCCTGGCAGAGTTCTGACTGCTAGTGGTTCTGGGTTTGGTAAAAATATATAATTACAGTAGGTGATACTGGATTACAGAGCTCTTCAGGAAGACTAATTGCTAGGTGTCTGATTTGGAATATGAAAGAATATATTTAGAATTAAAATTTGAAGATATTTCTTGCATTTTTCTCTGGTTGCATGCAGAATGTTTCCATGTCTAGTGTGATCTCGTTTTCTTTAACTGAATTGCCTTGTTTAATCCAAGAGGATGAAAACTCAAAAAAAGAAGTAGTGACGAAAAAATAGCTGAGGGAATCATGCTGTCCATTTTAGACTGTAAAGAGAGTTCTGCATTTTTCAAGTGGTGAAGTTTTTTAAAATTTTCATCACTGTTAGTGTTCTCCATCCAGAAATTTGTGACTTTTGTATGTCCCTAATGTCTTATAGATATTTAACTGAATGACAATTAGTAAGGGAGCTGTGTTGATCTGTTTGTGCTCTTTTTGGCGTATCAGTCAATAGTAATAAAAAAACTGTAAGATCAATTTCAAAACCTCTTAGCAGCCATATAAAAAATAACAACTGTATTGATTTCCCTGATAATTGTCCTGGAAGAATGGTAGGAGCTTAATAGTATGAACGTAATGAAATGCATTTATCAATAGACTATGTGTTGGATATACTGCATTAGAAGTCTACAGTAAGATGCTGTCAGTGGGGGTCTAGATGTAAACTTTCATGGCCTCTTTCACAAACTGATGAAAGTGCAGAAATCATGAAAACAGGAGGGAAAACAGACAGTGCGGAATACCTGTATCGAAAGGCAGACATTTGAAAGGAAATGCAAGAGTAATGTCCTCTTCATTAATCTGGCAAGTTCCTTAAAAGGACGTGAAACATAGTCTGTCATACATATGTTCTAGATTTTATAGAAGAGACTTTGTGAGAAATATTTTCAGACCCTGCTGGGATATAGTCAGGATTATGGCAATTTCCCATAAGAACATGTGTTTACCAGCTCCAGCTTCCTTTTGAAACACTGTAAAGAATTGCTTCCATGAATAGGTTGGGGTTTTTTTCTGTTTGAACAGGCAGAACAAACAGGATATCTTGGTCATAATGAGCAGCATAATGAAATGATAAGTACGTCCTAATTGCAGCTTGTTTATATCGTGGTTGTGCAAACAGTTATTTTGATAGGTATTTCTGTTTCTACACACCCTAAAAAGTCTTTAAACAGTATTGTCTCTTTTTTGTTCTTTTCTCTGTTAAACACTTCAATATATAAGAAGGACACTAAAATGAAAAAGCATTGAAACCATGCCAACCTGTAAAAATGTGTATAAAATGCAAAATTAGTTTTCATCTCTGCCTTGCGCTTAGTTCTCAGTGTTGGATATCCTACATTACTAGCATTATGATAGCCAGTGTTTGAAATGTAAACTTCCTTTTATTTAGTTTCACACAAATTTATAAGCTAGCAAAATAACAGAAAATAAATGCATAGAGAAAGAAGTCACTGTTAACATAACAGCCACCAAGACTAATCCATACAGGTCTTCAGAGATCTGCTTGGAAGAATCCCATGCGTTACAGCCCTGGAAAGGAGTCTGAAAGCCCTTGTAGATATAAAAGGATCACCTCCCAGCTCAAGAAAAGTCCATCCCAACAACTAGGAAATCAAACAAAGGTGGCAGGAGCCAGTCCTGCTTGGTGCATGAATGAACCAGGAGCTCCTGACTGAATTTAGACATGAAATGTACAAAAGGTGGAAACAGGGGCAGGTGACCCAGGAGCAGTATAGAGTTGTCTGATCTAGCATGGATAGAGTCAGGAAAGCCAAGGCTGATCTGGAGTTGAATCTGGAAAAGGATGTGAAGGGTTAACAGGAGAGGCTTCCACAAATACACAAACAGCAAAAGAAAGATGAGGGAAAACATAAACCCATTGCTGAATGGGGCAGTGGAACTGGTGACAAAGGACACAGGAAAGGCTAAGGTACTCAAAGTCTTGTGTCAGTCTTTACTGGTATGACAGGCTAGAGGAATCCCAGGCACCTGAGATCAGAGGGAAGGTCTAGAGCAAGGAAGGAGGAGGAAGAGGAGGACAAGGTGGAGGACAAGGTGAAGGACAAGATTAGGGAGCAGTTAAACTGGACGCACATAAGTCCTTGGGGCCTGACAGTCTGCACCCATGAGTGCTGAGTGAGATGGCTGATGTCATTGTGTGACCACTTTCAATTATCTTTGAAAGGCGATGATGACTGAAGATGGGAGGAGACCAAATATCATTCCTGTCTTCAAGACAGGCAAGAAGGAAAACCTGGGGAAAAACACACTGATCAGCCTCACCTCAATCTTAAGGTGATGGAGACAATCTTCCTGCAAAGCACTTACAAACACATGAAGAGCAAGAAAATAATCTAGGGTAGTCAGCATTGATTTATGATGGGGAAACACTGCATAACCAACCTGACAGAGTTCTGTGATTAGGCGACTGGCTTGGTGGGTGACAGGAGGGCAGTGGATGTTGTTTACTAAGACTTTGACACTGTTTCCCATAACCTCCTTATAGACAAGCTGACAAAGGTTGGGTGAAATAAGTGGACAGGGAGATGGATTCAAAACTATCTGAATGGCTGAGCCCAGAGGATTGTGATCAGCAACACAAAGTCTAGTTGGTGGCAAGTCACTAGTGATCTACCCCAGTGGTCAGTACTGGTGCCTGTGCTGCTTAAAATCTTTATATTAGCAGTTAATCAGGCCTGGACAGTGGGACAGAGTGCAGTCTCATCAAGTTTGCAGATAATACAAAACTGCGAGGAGTTTTGCTGCCATTCAGAGAGATCTGAACAGGCTGATGGTCTGGACAGAGAGGAATCACACAAAGTTCAACAAAGCGAAATGCGAAGTCCTGCATCTGAGGATGAATAACCCCTCACACCAGTATGTGCTGGAGACCAACCAGTTGGAAATGAGCTCTGCAAAGAAGGACCTGGAGTCCTTGTGGACACCAAACTGACTATAAGCCAGAAATATGCCCCTGTATCAAAGGCAGCCGATAGCCTTCTGGGCTGTTTCATGCCGTGTTGCCAGCAAGTCAAGAGAGGTGCTCCTTCCTCTCTCTTCAGCCCTGATGAGGCCACACCTGGAGCACTGTGTCCAGTTCTGGGCTCCCCAGTACATGACTTTGCAAGTCTGGAGCAAAGACACAAAGATGATTAAGGGACAGTAACCACTTTTATATGAACAGAGGCTGAGAGAGCTGGGCCTGTTGAGCCTAGAGAAGAGAAGGATCAGGAGAATCTTAGTCATGTGTATAAATACCCGAAGGGAAGCAATGAAGAAGAGGGAGCAAGGCTCTTCTCTGTGATGCCCACTGATAGGACAAGAGGCAGTGGGCACAAAGTGAAACACGTGAAATTCCATCTAAACACAAGAAAACACTTGTTTACTGTGAGGCTGGTAAAACACTGGCACGGGTTTTCCAGAGACATTGTGGAGTCTCCATCCGTGGAGACACTCAGAATCCAACTGGACACAGTCCTGGGCTTAAACCTGCTCTAGCTGAGCCTGCATGAGCACAGCGGTTGGACTAAATGATCTCAGGCAGATCCTCCCAGCCTAAGACATTCAGTGCCTTAGCCTCAAGAACTCTGTGCTGTTTTGGGGGATAATGTTGATCTATCGATGAGTTATTTCTGTAGATATATAAAACTCTTAAAAATGTCTTTCTTCATTTTTCATTTTTTTCCTTTGAGAAAATGAGTTTTCGTTTTCTGAAGATTTATTTTGGTTGATGAAAAAATATTTTTTAAATTCAGTCTTTGTTGTTAAAATTTCTGCTTGTAAGTGCACTGTTTGCCTCAAGTGTCAATTTTTTGGAAACCATTGAAACATTTCATATGAGAAAATCAAATATATTTCATGTCGAAGATGCTGATCTTTTTTGTGAGTGGAAAAATGGCCCTTTCATACCGAAATGATAAGAACGTCACACTTTAAGTAGCTTTTTTTATGACTATTTCATATACCTCTAGATCACTGTTTTTTAAATTTACAAGTAGACAGTTTTAAACGGACATTAATATTTCTCTTGTAACAGAGATTGGAGAACTATTACTCTCTCCATTAAGCAGAAGCTCTTTGTCATTTTAGAGTCATGCTGTCACAAAACGTTTAGTGGGAAGACTGAACAAATTTGTTTTGAGAACGAGCTGTAACAGAAGATAACATGAGGTTAAATACATATTCATAGAATAGTTTAAAGGAAGAAGCAGAAGCTCGTTACCACTTTTTAAACAAGTGAAGGTAGCAGCCATCATGTCCAAATAGGGTCAGCAGCTGGCGGGAAGTAGAACACCACAGCTTAGGTAAGTGGGATGAGAGTAGCCGTGGAATTAAGTAGAACTACAGGATATTTTCCGCACTTCACTAGTTTAATGCCCTTTAACAAAAAATAGCTGAGAAGAAAGAACAGTGCATTGTTTCATTTTATCTTCCCCCAGAGGTAAAGTCTCTTTTTTATATGGAAAATTACTAAATAAGGAATGAGCTTATAGAAATTAATGGTTAAAGTTACTTTGTGGTCCCTGTGTGCGAGAAGTATAATATGTCAAAGTGGAGAGGAAAGGATGCTGCTGCAGTGCACTCAGTCAGTGTTACCTCATTTAAAACACTGCTTTTCTTACTAGCACAAGTTGGCAAGTGCATAAGTGGCAGAGCCAGACCAGTTTCCCTTTCTAATGCAAAAGTTAAGATGCTAGAAATTGAAGTAAATCCCACCACCTGCTTTTCTTACAGTTCGACTGTGCACTGCATCCAAGGCAGCAACTGTATATTCTGCTCCAAATGCTCACAGAGCGTCCAGTACAGCTACTATCCTACATTGGCCTCTGTTGTCACTAGATCACTACAAACAGTGGCATTACAGAAATAAATTATGGTGATGGAACAGCATGTATTCTTGCTGGCGTGTTCTAGTGAGGTTTATGTCTAGTCTTTCCCTCCATTTGTGCATATATGTACATATGGCATTTGCAGAGGGGATTTTTTCGATCTGGTTTTGATCTGCATGTTGGTGAGTCTTAAAGCCCATAGAAAGAGTTAGCTGGTGTGAAATAACTGAAACAGTTGCCGTATAAGCTAGAGTAGAATGAAGTAAGCATATTTAATTTTGCATGACTGTAGGGTATTTCGTACACAGAGCAAATAGCCTTGTAGTAGTTCAAAGGGAGTAAAACCATAAATTAATCAATTACAGCCAATGAAATATCTCTTTTTCAATAGATCAATTGACTTCTTATTTGTTTTGAACCTGTCATTAAAGTTAAGCAGGCACTGCATTAGCTTTTATACAGTGCTTGAATCATGTACGCTCTTTCACTTTTAAAATAGCAGCTATTAATTCCAACTCCAAAGGTTTCTCCTTCTAGGTTGATTGAAACAAACAAGTTTATTTTTCTAGGCCTCATTCCAGAATGCTCAAGTGCATATATTCTGGCTGAATGCTTGGAGTCCAGTTTTCTTTATACTTGAATCTTGAAGGAAATATAAAACGGTGGGGTGGAAAGGATGGTTTTATTATGAGAAATCTGGGGCGGTTTGCAGTGAGCAGATGTCTTTCAAACTGTGTTACAGTAAAAACTGTTAGATCACTCAGTAGCCTGAATATTTATTTCTTTTTGTTAAGTTGCTGTTTTCTTTTGGGAATGAAGAAGTAGAATCACTCTCTTTTAATGTTAAATGTAATGGTTATTCATGGGAGCACTAAATGGAGTTGTATTTAGAAAAGCAAGAAGGAAGTACTTCCTAACAGCCAAATAGACACTCCTTGCCTCAAAGTGGGTGACATCTTAGTCACACAGATATTAATGGCAAAGCTTGCTTGTACTTTACTGGAGCTCAGATGTCATCCTTGGAGTAACGCTTCCCTTTAGCAGTAAGAGAAGTGATACTATGTAAGTTATTCTATGATTCTAAGTTTTGTGGAGTACTATTCAGTGTGCTAAGAAAACCCCAACAAATATGAGGAACTGTGTCTTATAAGCATACTTTATCTTCATTCTGTGCATCCTGACATACATAATAAAATCACAGAGTCATAGAATTGTTTAGGAGAGAAAAGACCTTTGAGATCATAGAGTCCAACCGTTAACCTAGCACTGCTAAGTCCACCACTAAACCACGTCCCTAAGCACCACATCTGTATGTCTTTTAAATACCTTCAGGGATGGTGACTCAACCACTTCCCTGGGCAGCCTGTTCCAGTGCTTGAGAGACCTTTCAGTGAAGAATTTCTTCCTAATATCCAATCTAAACCTCCCCTGGCGCAACTTGAGGCCATTTCCTCTTGTTCTGTTGCTTGTTACTTGGGGAGAAGAGACCAATTCCCACCTCGTACAACCTCCTTCAGGTAGTTGTAGAAAGCTGTAAGGTCTCGCCTCAGCCACCTTTTCTCCAGGCTACACAGCCCTAGTTGCCTCAGCTGCTCCTCATAAGATGTGTGCTCTAGACCCCTCACCAGCTTCATTGGTCTTTTTGGACGCACTCCAGCACTTCTGTGTCTTTCTTGTAGTGAGGGGCCCAAAACTGAACACAGTACTCTAGCTGTGGCCTCACCAGTGCTACTAACAGACTACATAATGTCAGTCATTGTAATTATTAAAATTACTTCATTATAAAATGCTTCCAGTTGTGATGAATTTTCCGTGCAATTCATGGGGTAGAAGATAGAGTACACCATACAGTATTACCTGCCTCCACATGACTTCTTCAAAATCAGAGAATCATAGAATAGTTTGGTGTGGAAGGGACCTTTAAAGGTCATCTAGTCTAACCCCCCTGCAATGAGCAGTGACATCGTCAACTAGATCAGATTGCTCAGAGCCCTGTCCAGCCTGGCCTGGAATCTTTCCAGGGATGGGGCATCTACCACCACTCTGGGCAACCTGTTCCAGTGTTTCACCACCCTCATAGTAAAAATATCTTCCTTATACCTAGTCTAAATCTGTCCTCTTTAGTTTAAAACCATTACCCATTGTCCTATTGCAACAGGCCNTGACATCGTCAACTAGATCAGATTGCTCAGAGCCCTGTCCAGCCTGGCCTGGAATCTTTCCAGGGATGGGGCATCTACCACCACTCTGGGCAACCTGTTCCAGTGTTTCACCACCCTCATAGTAAAAATATCTTCCTTATACCTAGTCTAAATCTGTCCTCTTTAGTTTAAAACCATTACCCATTGTCCTATTGCAACAGGCCCTACTACAAATTCTGTCCCTATATTTCTTATAAGCCCCATTTAAGTATTGAAAGGCTGCAATAACTTGTCACGCTGAACAACCCCAACTGTCTCAGCCTTTCCTCATAGCAGAGGTGTTCCATGACCCTATTCATTTTTGCATCCCTCCTTTGGACCCGCTCCAACAAGTCCATGTCTTTCCTTTGCTGAGGACTCCAGAGCTGGACACACTATTCCAGGTGGGGTCTCACCAGAACAGAGTAGAGGGGCAGAATCACCTCCCTTGACCTGCTGGGCACACTTCTTCTGATGCAGCCCAGGGTATAGTTGGCCTTCTGGCCTGTGAATGTTCATTGCTGTCTCATCTCCCTTAAGACTCCATATGATTGCTTTCTACCCCAGCAACAGGGATGAATATGTGATCTTGAGGTCTAGGTAGATGACTAGAAGTTCGATTATGTTTGGCCAGAAACAAATACATTTGTTCTTATCTAAAAGCAGTGCTTAATGTGCGTTGACTTCATTAGGAACAGAATTGGGCTCAGTATTTGTGCCTCTTCATGGCTGGATTCTTTCTGCATGTCTGGAATGCAGAGTTTTTTCTGAAGTTAAATTTTAAAAATAGCATCTTTTGGTCTTTGAAAATTGTTGTGCTTTGCTGCATTCCTTCTTCCTGTCCTGTCAGTGTAGTTTGTGCACTGATGGTACTTGCATGTTGATTAAAAGCAGTGCTTTTATTTTGACTTGCTTTAGAAGTATCATACTATTATGAATTGCTGCTGTGAACTTTTAAACTCAGGAAAACTTCTGAATAAATATGATAAGGGATAAGGTAATCCTGGTCTCAGAATTCATTCCTTCACTGAAATAAATCCCATCATTTTTCAGCCTCACTGTTAACTTTTTTTTTACAATAAATTGTTATTTAGAATTCATCTTTACTCTTTAAAATCTCCCCTGCTCCTATTGAGCCTTTCCTTTATATTTTTAGATTTTAAATTTGACTGGGCAGATGATTTCCTTTATATGATGTATTTTTCTTGGCTTACAGAGAAAGAAGAAAAGTAAATAAAATAAACTAGGACAAGAGAGGTGCTCAGTAAGTAATAGACAATCCAGACACTGAGCATGACAAGTAATAGAAAAAATGCTATTTCATGTAATTAGAAAAGCACTTTGGGAGCCCTAGAAGGTAACAAAAATTGGTTGTACAATGCACTTCAGTCTGCATTATAATATCATAAATCCTTACATGACTTGAAAGTGTCAATGTAGTCCAACCATATTTCAGGTTGTCATTTTATTTAAATGCATGAAGCTAAAGTGGTATGCTTGAGAAGCAAATGAACCACCATTTGAACTGCAGTGTCGCTCTTTACGTTCTTGAAGTCATGTGCTTGAACATTTATTGATTATATCCAAATTGCAAGTAATTTCCCCCTTAGAGATAATGAAGAGAATGTAAGTATGAATGAGAAGCTGGGGTCTTGTAAGAGTGCACATATGTATAGTATTGAATTTAAAAGTGTTGCTCACGACTAGATGATCATTGTAGGTACCTTCCAACTGAAATGTTCTGTTTTATTCGATTCTATTCGATTCAATTTGATTTGATTCAATTTGATTCTAAAAAGGTGAAACTGCAAGCTTTCTATGTCTTTGATGCTTTCTCCTTGTGTTCTGCATTTATCACCTGCCGTGGCGCCATCTGTATTTGGCAAATAAAGATTTTCAGTTGTCCTGGGGATCTCCTGCAAAGCTTGAAATATGACCTCTTTCAGAGTCCATTGCAGTGTACGCGCATCATGTTTATTATTTAGTTGGATTAGTCTTGTACCACGGAGCTCAGTTAATAGACAAGGACACAAGCTATGCAAAAAACTAGACAAATGTAGAGTGACTACACAATACCTGTCTCAAAGAACATGTAGTCTCTAATTTGAGACAACACACATCACGGCACTGGGGAGCATAACAAGCAGTAAGAGGTGTAATAGCTGGAGAGGCGGTGGTGTTAGCCCAGACTAGCTTTGCTAGGACCCAGTGGCCAAGCTTTCTGGCTTTCATTCAGTAGTCCAGCTCACATATCCCCTAATTACGGCAGTGCTGAACATACTATAGCGTTTTCCTTATGCTATGTAGTAACACTGTTACAGTGGAATATGAGGGTGGAGGAACTGAACTCAAAGTTCTAGATATTTCCTGACAGATGACGCGCCTTCCTGAACTGTGGATTTTAATCGGGTGCTGGGGTTTTCACTGCATGCTAAATAGATTTAACATAATGTAACATTACACTGTTCTATTTGTTTGAAAGTGAAGAAACTTGGTTTTATGCTCTTGCTATTTCTTAATATTAGGGAATAAAATTCAGATGCTTACCAGATTTCAAGCATTACTTGAAACACATACTGTGTGCTTAAATTAAAGATGTAAAGTCTTTCCTTTCTGCCCATGAATCTTGTTCATCTTGAGCTACTATATAGCCTCTGATGCTTAGGAAAGCGCAGTATGTTCATTTTCTTATCTTAGACCTATAATTGTAAAATGTAACCTTATCCCCTAATTAAAAAGCAACTGTTGTGGCGTTCTGACATTTAAAGTCAGATCTTTAATAATCTTTAATATTAACTGTGCTTAAGTAAACAACCTTTTGTCAACCACTATAGAAGTATTTACATCTGATTTACTTTATATTTGATTGAAAGTTTAAGTAAATCCCCAAATATTTTGGTATAGCAGTTCTGAGATGTGGAAAATAAAACCCCATGTGGCATTTAGCAGGATTTCTTAGAGTTACAACTGAAGTAGACATTTAATTGACAGCAGATCTTTTTATTGTTATTTGTTCTTGTTATTTATGTATCCATAAATAATTAAAATTATGCATCCTCAATTAGTTGTTTTGTTTTGGCTCAATAAAGGACATTTCCCCTGTGCTCCCTCTTGGGTGTAGTCTTTCACATGCAGAACTGAGACTGGTTTTGGCCAAGGTACTGGATCAGATTCCTTTTGAAGCTACCAAATTTGCTATAACCTTGTTGCAAAGGGGTCGCTACAAATCAGCTATGCTTTTTTACTCCATAATTTTGCATTGAGCAAAGAGAACAAGAAACTGAAGCTTGATGCTTGCTTACTTTCTGCCTGCCATGCCAGTCTCTTCAGTCACTTAGTTAATTGACAGATGGCAAATGCTCACCTGTATGGCCTTGTTCTTTCTTGGTGTGTATTAGTATGGAAAAGGCGATGGCCACTGGCTTCACAATACAAAGCCAGGGCAAACTGGCTTTTAAAGCATCCCTGCCATTCCCACGTTGAGTCTTCATCCTCAAAAGGCCCATAGGCGTTGTTGTTAGTGTGACTGCTTTTGAGACTGTGTGGTGAGACAAATCCAAGGCTTGATGTACCTTAAAAAAGAAATCTGTGAACAATGTAAGCATTTCACTTGTAGGTAATGCGTGCCATCAGTCTAGAGTGGCATTTTAGTGTTTGCAGAAATTGATGGAGTTGTTCCTTGTAGCTAATACTTCATTGCTTTTTTATTAGTGTTTTACTGGGAATTGCTTTTTTGCCCCTTTTTTCCTCATTCATCTAATTGTATTGAATATTTCTGAGTAACAAGAGTTGAGTTCAGACAACTAGTTTTAACTGAGAAGGACAACAGCAGAGGAAATCTATGATTTGGAAAAACAATAAGGATTGTTGCTGTTTTTTGAAAAGGAGAAGGATGGTGTTTTTTCTTTATTTTACAACCTAATCACTGTTTAGTATCTGTTGCAGTGCAATATATGCAAGACGTTATATGAATACTAGTATTACCACATTTCTGTGTGGTAATTTCTAGCTGGATGATTTCTCCTGGTGGAACTATTTCATAAAACTATAAAAAAACACTTTTTCTTGAGTACATATAGGTGATGTTTATGTGGTTTTCTTCTTTTAGCTGTGAATTCTGAGAGCAGACAAGATTTCTTTTACCTGTGTAAAATGTGTATGTCTGTGAATGTGTCTCTGTGCAAGCCAAATTGCTAGACAAGAAATGTCCTTTTTTGGGTTAAAATTTTGTGGAATATTTAATGACTAGCTTCCAAAATACAGTTAAGAAAACTGATCAATTAAATGTCTATAGCTGGCAGGCTGTAGATAGTCATCTGTGTTGCTTTGGTGTTGATGCTGGAAATACATTATTCATCTCATGTCATCCATTGCTGGCAGTTGAAATTTCGGTTGCAATTATTTTTACCTTGAATTTGACCAGTTGTCCTTATGATCTGCTTGTGAATGCTATTCAGACTGCTTATACTTCTGGTGATATGCTGGATTCATCCATTGCAAAGGTCTCAAAATAGTCTGAGTACTATCCTTACCATATGCTTTGCATTATACATGGTGTAGTTCTACTATGTTAAATCGTGTCAAAAAAAGGCATCTCTTGAATAAGACTCCAAGTATAGTCATGGGAAATGTTATTTGGTCATAATATTTGTCCTGAGTTACTGTCTGGTTTTACCTCATCAAGAAAAAAATGAAAATCTTACAGTGAACAGAATGCATGAGTCTCTTGCCCTTTCTTTGCATATAACTGAACACTATCTTCAGAAAGATAAGTTTTCCATAGAGAAAATATGTTTGTTTTGGTTACCAACTTTCTCTTCAGCCTTTGTACATTTTCTAGTCTTTATGTTTTGAGAAGACAGAAGATAACATTTTGGGGAAGTAATGTTGCAAGACTGTGGATGGGCATGATGAGTTTTGTACATCTCTAGGTGAAATGCAGTCCTTCCGTCAGCAGTGGGTGGATGCAGCATTTTTTTGCCTCAATAGCTTCTTGCAATTTAGAACTAAAAAATAAGTTTGAAAGGTGAAGATCTTTTTATTCTAAAATCTTGAGATATGTGGTAACCACGAATAGTAGTTCTTTTATTAAAGCTATGGAGTTTTGGTTTGTTGGTTGGTTTGTTGGGTTTTTTTTACCTGAATAAATAAGTTTTAATTGCAAAATAAAAACTTTAGGTTACTTCTTCATTCTGGCTAATTACATGGTGTGTTTGGAGTAGCTTTATTTATCTCTTCCACTGATTTTTAAACATACTAGGTGGGGTTTTTAAAAGTCCATTTAATTCCAGTGATGAATTGAAACTCGGTGAAGCTTTGGTTTGTTTTTAGGCTGTTTGTATGTGATATTGTCCATATGTGACTTTAACCTTCAAACTTTTCTGTTTGAATTTTCATTCTTACTTCATACGTGTATCACCTTATGGAATGATACTGGGTAGATTTTACAATCCTGTAATTTGTGTAGGACACTACATAAGCAGTTGGCATTTATCTTGCCTCTAAAACTGACATAATAATTTGGTTTGAGCTGATATCAATAGTCACAGTGATAAACTGACAGCTAGTCTTTACCTCTGTGGAGGGACACTGTGATGGGTTG
Source organism: Ibidorhyncha struthersii (assembly GCA_013398815.1). Classification (NCBI taxonomy): domain Eukaryota; kingdom Metazoa; phylum Chordata; class Aves; order Charadriiformes; family Charadriidae; genus Ibidorhyncha; species Ibidorhyncha struthersii. The sequence continues at coordinate 32,898 of VZSZ01001067.1, forward strand.
ACCTTGGCTGGCTGTCAAATGCCCACCCACCTGCTCTTTTATTCCCCCTTCTGAACAGGACAAGGGGAGAAATTAAAAAGTTCATGGGTTGAGATCAAGACAGGGAGGTCGCTCATCAGTTACCATCACAGGCAAACCAGACTCAACTTGGGGAAATTTAATTTAAGTTATTGCCAATTAAACATAGAGTAGGATAGTGAGAAACAAACACAAAACCTAAAACACCTTCCCCCCACCCCTCCCTTCTCAGGTTCAATTTCACTGTTTCTCCTGACTCTTCTGCATACTCCCCGCCAGGTGGCACAGGGGGACAGGGAACGGGGGTTCAGTTCATCACATGTTGTCTTTGCCACTCCTTCCTCCTCATGCTCTTCCCCTGCTCCAGCATGGGTCCTTTCTATGCAGTTCCTTCAGGAACAGACTGTTCCAGTGTGGGTGCCTCACGGAGTCACAAGTCCTGCCAGCAAACCTTCTCTAGTGTGGGGTCCTCTCTCCTTGGGGCCACAGGTCCTGTCAGGAGCCTGCTCCAGCATGGGTTTCCCATGGGGTCACAACCTCCTTCGAGCATCCACCTGCTCCAGTGTGGGGTCCTCCACAGGATGCAGGTGGATATTTGCTCCACCATGGACTCTCATGGGCTGCAAGGCGACAGCCTGCCTCACCGTGGTCTTCTCCGTGGGCTGCAGGCAAATCTTTGCTCCAGCACCGTGAGCACCTCTTCCCCCTCCTTCTTCACTGACCTTGGTGTTTGCAGAGTTGTTTCTCTCACATATTCTCACTCCTCTCTCTGTTGCTGTTGCACAGCTGTTTTCTCCCCCTTCTTAAGTGTGTTATCCCAGAGGTGCTACCATCATCACTGATGGGTTCAGCTTTGGCCAGCAGCGGGTCCATCTTGGAGCTGGCTGGCATTGGCTCTGTCTGACATAGGGGAAGCTACTGCCATCTTCTCACAGAAGCCATCCCTGTAATTCCCCCACCACTACCAAAACCTTGCCATGCAAACCCAATACAGTGACAGTGCACTTTGCCACAAGTAAGCTGTAATGTCACCCAAATGCAATGTTAAAGCATAAACCGCAAAAAAAAAAAAAAATTAAATTCTAGGTTTCTGTTTAGAAAGCAAAATCTCTAGTGCGGAAAAGAGTCTGTAGGCTTGAATGTGTCACACCTTTTCACAACAGCTAATTCCTTTCATTGCCAGGATTCTGTCCAATTTTAGTAGTTCCCTCTAAGAATAAACTTAGCATTTGGGAATTGTGCAAAATGAACAGCTTCCGATTAGTTTCACATTATAGCCACTTCTGTTTCTTGGACTGAGGGCTTTTTTACCATTTTGTAGCCATCTTCTTTTCCAATGCTTCACTGAAGTCTAACAGGCACAGTAAGAGCAAATAATAGGTAGCTGAGATTGTTCTTACATGCTGCCTTCTTCCCCAGTTTCTCCTCCCGAGGAGTTCCTTCCTTCTCATATTGCAATGAGCAGAAATATCATAATACGTTAAAGGAAACCCATGCTTATTTTTTTTTCCTTTTTCATTTGAAGAGAAAATGATGCTGAATAGTCTTTTGCTTTCAGTAATTTGGAAAGAAGTAAGAATTTGCTTTTCCATCTCTCTCAGCTTAAAATTGTAGATTTGCCTCTTGGTTCTTCTTCTAATAACTTTTCAGGAACAGGTGTCTTAAGGTCAGCTTTGTGCTTAGGTGGGGTGTTATGAAGGAGATTGATGACTGAGGTTTTGTTTGCCAATAAGTGTAACACCTGCAGAAAAGCATTTTCTTCAAACTCCTTATCCTAGGAGATTCTTAACCGCATAGGAATGTTTCACACAATGATTTTATTTAGACCTACACAGCTGACTTCATTATTCATAAATATATTTCTTGGCAGTTATCATGTGAATAAACTGGGCTTGTATTACTTATTTTGTTCAGGCATTTCCTTTTGCTATGTACAAGTACTAGAAGGATTTGATTTGCTTCCATGATAATACTTACCACTTACGCAGTGCCTCACACTATTTAAAAATGCATTACGCTTTTCTTTTTCAGCTTCCTTTAAAATAGCTTCCTTTTCCACTTTCACTTCTGTTGTATTTGTCTGTAGTGGTAACACACACCTTCATTCTAGTTAGGATTAAGAAAGTAAGAGGGTTTTATTGTCTTTGAGCATCTGATTGTTTAAGCTCCAATTTATTCAGAATTACATATTGACTTTTCCAGCCAAGAGCGGTTTCTCTTCATTTTCCCTCGCTGTGAGGAAATGGTTAAGGCCCCTGATAATTAGTGCACATTGAAATAATTCTGGTTTTGCCTTGGTTACTGTTTTGGGGGAAGTTGACTTGCAGACTGAGGAGAGAGAAATCATCCATCTGTAAAGCACTGACTGCATTGTGTGTTAGTCTGCTTGTAAGTGGAGGTAAGATGTGACAGGATTTTGTTTGCTGTGCACAGCATGATTCTCAGTTCTTTTCTGCCTTCTTGAGCAGAGGAAAACTATAGTAACAGAAGTTGCTGTGTTCAGGCCAGTAAAATAATAGCATCCTTAAAAGAAGATACGTCATTAACGCAGCTATGGTTGCAAGGTCATGAGGATGCTCAACAGCTTAGGTCTTTACACCTATATTGAACTTCTAGAAGGGCTGATTGATGCCAAATGAAGTGATTTTGACTTCCAGTTCAAGTACCACTTAGCTATTCTCCCTAAAAATTGAAATGGCTTCTTCATGATATGCAGAGTGGAGATGGCAAATCATATTTAGGTTTTGGGATTAAGTTATGAAAGACTTTACAATACAGGTTAAATGTTTTCAGTAACGTAGGAACTACATTAAACCATTTCCTTGTGATTTTGACTCTTTAGTAGACAATCGCTTTCTCTTTTCTTAATTAGGTCTTTACTACTGCACTGACTCACCCAAAATGACCATAGAAGAATAATGGAAGCCCCTGAATACCTTGATTTGGATGAAATAGATTTTAGTGATGATATATCGGTAAGTACAAGTCTTATTTTATTTGTTCAAGTTGAGACAGTCTTAGATATCTCAATCTTGATATAGCAAACAACAGTTATCAGAAGCCACGCTTCTTTCTACCTCATATATAGAAATGTTTAAATAGGTTGAATCTAGAATAAAATAAGGTGTTTTGTAAGAGAAAGGTCTAATAACCTTTGAAGGAAATATTGATTCATCTCCTTCAGGTAGTAAAAATGACTTGCAAATCAAATTAAGACTTTTATTTCTGGGTTGCTTATCTACTGTATTGTCTTCAATTAGTTATATGCGCTCTAATGCTAGCCTTAGACACCAAAATTATGTTTACCTTTATTTTAGTTGAATGTATTTCAGTTCTAAAAAAACCTCCTGCCTCTCTCACATCCGAATTGCTCCTTTTTCATGTAAGTTGTTACTCTGCCCTTTCCACCAGTAGCCATCTCCAAATACAGCAAGATTTTATCAATAGGTGTGCTGTTAGCTACCGGTGACATGGTAGAGTACAGAAAGAGACAAAAAGAATTCCAGGGATTCTTAGGCAGCACTGATCCTTAGTGTCACAAGTAAAACAACTACAGCTGTAATTGCAAGGAAAAATACCGTTCATCTATATTGTTATTCGTTCTTATAGGAAGCAGTGATACAGTATATTCTGTTACTCATAATAATACTTCTACAGCCAGTGTGTCTGCTATTTGTTTAATAGTGTTGCTAATATGGTGAATGTCTGATTAATAATGGACTTGAATACGTAAATTAAATCCACTATAAGAGTTATTTATTTTTTTTAACAAGGGCCTGGTTTTCTCTTTAGCGTTTGGGACTCTTGATTCATTTTAAAACATTCCAGATGCTTTATTCGCAGACAGATTCCTTTTGGAGAGGATTTTTTTTTTAACCTATTGTAATGTTGAATTTTTATTGAAGAAGAATATGGCAAGTGCCCAAAATATTACACGACAATGAGCCAATCTTGAGTGAATACCTTATTCTGGGCAACTTTCTTGTTATTACTGTTATATGCTAGATCATGTCCTGGTATCTGTTTCTATACTCAGTTTTGTAAAACTGTAAAACATAATAGATGTAACCTCTCCATGTCTCTCCCATTGTGGCTGTTGCTGCATACTGGTGGGTTAGGTTACTCGCTTTTCCACTGAACAGCTCAGGCTGCCTGTTTTAAGAGGTTGTTCTTTCATTGGACGCTGAACTTTGAATAAAAAATCAGCACAAATCATAGAGGCAGCAGTTTTACTCTCTGCTTCAGCAGGTAAGAGAACAAAGGATTTGTTGCCAGAATCCAGATTAACAAGAGAATTCATGGTTATTCTAGTGCTCTACTCATATCTCACCATATACAATTTAGAGATACCTGACCTTCACATTTTATCATTAGCCTTCCGTGGAAGGAGCAGCTGCACAGCATCAGTGTTAGCAATTTATATTGTTCCTGTTAGCCCTCTGGTTCTAATCCAGTGCAGAAAAGTACTAACTAAAAATAATGTCAGCAAGAAGGCTGTTAAAATTATGCCCTTATAAATGTACCTGAGTTAGAAAGCCACTGTGTATAGTCCAGACCCTTGTAGACCATTTCAGCCAAAATGTAACAGACATAAAAAATAGACAGGAATTTGTTTTAAAAGGCAAATAGATATGTAAGTGGTTTTGATTTCATTTTTTTGGTTTATGTTGTATTTGTACATAAGAAAATTAAACTGTACATTTCTCCGATATCATAGATTGGTTTTGGTTGGAAGGGACATTTAAAGGTCATCTAGTGCCAAACCCCCTGCCATGGGCAGGGACATCTTTCACTAGATCAGGTTGCTCAAAGCCCCGTTGTGATGCATTGACCTTGGCTGGCCACCCGGTGGCCCGGCTCTATCACTCCCCCTCAATCAACAAGATGGGGATAAAAATATGACAAAAAGCTTGTGGGTCAAGATCAAGGTCAAGGGAGATCACTCACCAATTTCTGTCATAGGCAAAAACAGACTTGACTTGAGATATTGATTTGATTTATTGCCGAAGACCATAGAATAATGAGAACAAATCTAAAACCGCCTCCCCCACACCCCTTCCCTCCCCAGCCCTTCCTAGGCTCACCTTCACTTCCATCCCCACCCTGATAAGCACAGGGGGATGGAGGGAATAGGACTTGTGTTCAGTTCATCACATGTTGTCTCTGTCGTGGTTTAGGCCAAATCCCACTGGGGACGTGGGGGACCCCAGATGGGACCGACAGATGCTNCACAAACTTCTCCAGTGTGGGTCCTTCCCACGGGCTGCCATTCTTAATGAACTGTTCCAGTGTGGGTCCTTTCCACGGGGTGCAATCCTTCACAAACAGACTGCTTCAGTGTGGGTCCCCCACAGGATCACAGGTCCTGCCAGAAAACCTGCTCCAGTGTGGGCTACACTCCACAGGCCACAGTTCCTGCCAGGAGCCTGCTCCATCATGGGCTCTCCACAAGCTGCAGATTCCTTCAGGGCACATCCATCTGCTCCAGTGTGAAGTCGTCTTCTGCTGCAGGGTGGATGTGTGCTCCACCATGGTCTCCTCCATGGGCTGCAGGGGAATCTCTACTCCAATGCCTGGAGCATCTCCTCCCCCTCTTTCTTCACTGACCTTGGTGTCTGCACAGTTGTTTCTCTCACATTTTCTCACTCCCCCAGCTGCTCTTGTGCAGTGTTTTTTACCCTTTCTTAAATATGTTATCTCAGAGGTGCTACCAACATCACTGATGGGCTCATCCTTGGCCAGCGGCAGGTCCATCTTGGAGTTGACTGGAACTGGCTCTTTCCCACATGGGGGCACCCCCTGGTGTCTTCTCACAGAAGCCACCTCTGCAGCCCCCCCTGCTAGTTTGCCACATAAATCTAATACAATCATCAATGATGGGCACCCACCACTTCTCTGAGCAACCTGTTCAAGTGTCTTACCTCCCTCATTGTAAAAAATGTCTTCCTTATATTCAATCTAAATTGGCCTTCTTTCAGTTGTCCCTTGTCCTGTCACTATAGGCCCTGGTAAACAGTCTTTCTCTATTTTTTTTGTAAGCCCCCTTTATATATTGAAAGGCCATAAGAAGGTCTACCTTCCTCTTCTCCATGATGAACAACCCCG